>JBBPUA010000428.1:0-18272 GCA_038094355.1 Afroboletus lepidellus | reverse complement strand
GGGCGTCGAGGCGGTGTTCGCGTCCTGGCGGGCCGACCCGTAGACCGAAGCGTTTAGACGCTTCGATGTCGTGCACCAGGGAGAAGTCGCGCGTGTGCGGGAATCTGGAGACGAACATGCGTAGAAACGCGCGTAGCGACGGCGAGGTGCAGAACGATTCGATCTCAATGTGGACGGTGGCTGGGGAGACGTCAGACATGAGGAACATGTCTGCGAGAAAGTGGAGATTGTAGTCTTTCCAGCAGAGCGTGTGCAGGTTTTGAAAGCTGCCTGGGCCAAGACGCTGCTTGTCCAAACAAACCTTGGACCAACGCATGTCGACCATCAAATACGAGAGTCTCCCGAGTTGAGCGAGGTGAACAAAGGCATCGTCATCCAGGGTAGAGCAGGCCACTCTCTCCAAATGGTGTAACCCACGCAAGTGCCTTGAAATGACGTCTGCCGCAGACTTGCCATTGCCAGTTATTTTTAGGTGTTCGAGTTTGGGGCAGATGTCCCCGAGAGGAAGGCGAACAACGTGGTTAATGAGCAGCTTGGCATCAATCTCCAGGGACCGTAAACAAGGGCTGAGAAAGATGTTGATCGCGGGACAAAAGAGGTGGTAATTTGTCTGCCACTTCAACTCTTGCAGGTTGGGAGTGAGCACAGGAGGATTCCGCAAGGCAGCCATGGCAAGGAAGATAGTCCAACATCGCTCATAGTAAGCACAAGGACTTTTCAAACTAGTCTCTTCGAGAACGCGAACGCGACTGGCACGATCCATGAAGCGCGTCCATTCAGAGCCGGCAAGCATCCGGCGACTCTGCATGTCGATGGGCTCTTATCGGGGACATGGGTGAGACATGAAACACGCGCGAACTCACCAAAGACCAGGTCTGAGACTCCTTGTTCCGCACTTGGGAGGGGATAATGTTGTAAAGCGCCGAGACGTTGGGTAATTTGTACCAGAGGATCTCCTCGACTACGCACCGGAACCGGCGGCAAGCCCTTGCGATGGCGGCGAGAGTCGGAAGGAGTGGCTCGCCGAAATCATTTGTGATATACTTGAATACGATCAAAAGGATCTCGGGTATGCGTAACGCTCGGTGCACGTTGCGCTTATACCCAGAGGGGAGGGGAGGAACGAGTACGAACATTAGCCCAGAATCCAAAGGATCGGAGCTGATACCATGTCCTATAGCTGCGGTGACGTGGTACCAGACGGTTGCCGCACAAATAAGTCAAAGGCCCTGTTCCGAAAAAGCACGAAAGGCGTCGAAGAGACGCATTCATATAGTACGTGACATAAGCGCCCCTAAGATACTGGACGTGGGCTTTAAGGGCTTCAAGGAAGGCCAGTCTGCTGTCGCACGAGCTCGCATGACAAGCGGATCAGAAAAGTAGAACTACATGATATGAGCTCAGATAAAGCGATTCGGCGAGAAATCCAGCGATGGCACAGCGCCGCTTTGTAGCATAAGGTTAGCGTCGTTCGTCCGTGTGCCATGATGTTATTGTTAGCGACTACAATTCGTCTTTCATGCCTTCTCCGTCCAACGGACGACACAGAGCAGGACTAGTCCCAGTAATCTGGTACTCGCACTTTTCCAACTCTGCGACCGTTAACAAAGCGTTCTCTGTACCACATGAAAGAACGAGCTGAAGGGGTGCAAGCAACGCTCAGCAATTTAGCGGATGACGAAATGATAATAACTAACGTGGAGACTTCGTTGTGGCCCGTTCCAGCACTTTGTGCCTTGCGTATAGTGCTGCTTAGTATAGTATTCAAGCTCTCCGGGTTCTGCGAGTTCATTCCAGGAAGAGAATTTTCTGATTTGTATGCTGAGCTTAGTTCAAGACGGTAGAACGTTCTCCGACTCACCCAAGGCTGAATGTCGATCCACCCTTGTTCGGTTTTTGGCGTGCCTCGTCAAAAAGACAGACCTCATAGGTGTAGCTAATAAAGAAGCATCAGTATCTGCGAGACAGAGCATGGGGTCTACAAACTCTCCGGTGTCCTTTTCAAGGCATAGTCCATCAAGTTTCTTCCATTCACCCTCGGGGCCAAACCCATCTGGGTTGAACAAGTCGGAGAGATCGTTACGCGCAGTCCGTTCCTCCTCACGGGTGAGCTCCAGGCTGTGTTCCGCGTCGGACAATGTTTGTCGAGCCTGATTAGCTTCTACAAAGGAGCTTCAGTACAAATGTTCCCGGATGCAATTTTCAGATTACCCTCAGAAGCATCAGAATGAACACCCCCAATACCAAATCTTTTCATGACGGAAAGAACAGTATCACGAAGGGAGATATAATGCGGAATGAGCGAATCAGGGAGATAGGCGGTTACTTCAAAAACTGAAGGTCAGTCGGCAACGTATTCATCCGGGATGTAGCAGGTAGACCCACGAATCGATGGCGAGGTGAGGCCAACAACCTTGTCATGTTCCAAGAGTAAAGAGACGTGATCTGTCTTTAGTAACTGATCAAGCTCCTTCTCGATTTGATCTGCATTCCATAAGCCATTACCCTCCTCTGCAACCTCGGGTGCATGGGCCTGCGTCTCCTCGCCATTATCCTCGCCCTTGCGAACGTCATTGATGTGAGGAAGGCCCGCAAGCGATTCCCACCCTCGAACAGCTTCTAAAACGGCCATATCTTGATAATTTGGATTGTACCCTGTGCGAAGGGTGTCAAGGATATCACCAAGTTCCTTTTCCTTCTCTAGGTGTCTCTTGTGCTCTTCCTGCAGTGACTTTAATGCCATATGGTGAGTGAGGAGCGACTGGTAGAGTGCTACCAAAAAGGACGTCAATGTCGAGATCTGAACATGGAAACAGAACCTACGCGATTGCTTCTTGCGTTCCAGTTCAGCGGCTGACATCGATTCTGCATGTTTGGCAATGTCTGGAAGACGGTGAACGATTGAATATTTGATGGGGTGATACTCCTCACCTCTCAACCTTTCTACTTCAAGTTCACGAGACGCGACCTCGCGCTCCAGGTTAACGATAAGGTTCTCGATCCGTTTCTTCTCCTTCTGCGCAAACGCAATGTATGTAGCACGTATTTTGGCACCCTAGAAAATAATAAATAAAATGCCAGCTATGACGAAGTGTGGCACGCACAGTTTTTCGCAATTTGCGCTCCGCTTCCGCCTTCTTGTGGTATGCCTCGCCAACCTCTCCACACGTATTTGAGCACAGTCCTGGAGCTTCATCTGACCCGTCGCAACACTCGGGCTCTGGGAGATGGAGATGTTAAAGGTAACATTCTTGGGTAATGCAAATCACTTGCCACAAAGACCGTCTTGCACACGTGAGCTGGGAATAGTCGCACCAATGTGTCCTACGTTTCTGCAATAAAACGTCGTCCCAGGACATGCGCTAGTGCCTAACCTTGTCAGCTCGTTCCGGATTGACTGTTTGGACTGTAACTTACCAGGTTCATCGCTACCGTCAGGGCAGTCGCAATAGTCATCGTTCACTGCGCTCCAGGGAATTTCCTTTGAGTCGTCCAAACATGACCACGTCCCTGATGCAGAAGGGGTGTACTGGGCTTGAAGTGCAGGAGAAACGCCGTGTGTCTTGTCGGCCACTGCCAAGGCGGGCAGAGGGAGGGCAAGGAGCAACCAAGGCAGCATTTGGCACTGAGACGCGCCTGTTACGACGCGTCAACGTGGAATGGGCGAGATTACATAATACACCTTACCATTAGAACGGAGTTTCAAGTATCGGGGTTTGCCGAGAACAGATTGGGAGTAGGTGCAGGGCAGACCTCCATCGACGACGTGCACGACAGCGTCACAACATCATGGTGAGTCTGACTTGTACGGACGTGCAAGGGGGGGCGCTTTTGGTGTTTCTTCCCCCGTAAATGGTGCAAATCTCCTGTAGCACGCTGGATGCACGCATCGTCGTCTGGATTACCTGGGACTAATCAATCACTCAGCCCAAGGCAAAAGCACCCGCCGCGTCATCCGGTGGAAAAGCCGCAAAGAAGAAGAAGTGGTCGAAGGGCAAGGTCAAAGACAAGGCCCAGCATGCGGTCATCTGCGACAAAGCAACCTATGATCGGGTGATGAAGGAAGTGCCAACATGGCGCTTCATCAGTCAAAGTATCCTCATTGAACGTCTCAAGGTCAATGGGAGCTTGGCCCGTATCGCCATCCGACACCTGGAGAAGGAGGGTTTGATCAAACGTATCGTGCACCACTCGGGCCAGCTCATCTATAGTTAGTTCGTTTCTCCTGTTAAACTCGTCAACTGTACTAAAAACATGATGCTACTCCAGCACGGCTAACGACGGCCTCGGATTAGGGCTAGCTGTTTCTTTTGCATCCTATGCCCGCCACAGGCCCATGTATTTCACCTATCCAAAAATCATGCTTATGACTGGCGCGCTGACGGCCTCGAACTAAGTTCAGTTGCCATGTTATGTGCTTGAGGCAGCATGGTGATCACAGTCCATGGCTGCACATTTAGGCGTGTGGCCCTCAAGCACGTACTTATCGCATTGAACGTGTGATCGATAATCAGGCGGCCGCCGACGCGGGAGACTTAATGGTTCTCGTCGGCGTGCTTTCGTCGTCATTTTAAACTATATTCTGGCCTTTGCCTTTCATTTAAAGCTTACTTTACAGGGTCCCACTCGTACGATTGGTGGTTCAGCGGCGTGACTTTCACCCACCCGTCGCCGTTGGCTTTAGCCATCATCGGACCATGGACCGGGTAGTGATTCGTAAGATGAGCCTAGTCTTCGCATTCTGATATTTTAAAGTCTGCTCGAGGAATCGAATAGCTTGTTCACTTCCAACAGATGGCCCTGGTTCTTGATTCGCCGCCCCCGATGACCAAGGTTGATGTCACACTCCCCGTCGATGCCCTTTCCGTCAATGACTCTCCGATCGCTCTCAGCTCGATTACAACTAAAAATTCTTCCGTACAGAATCTTGGGCTCACCCCTGATGCGACGATCACGATATCTAGGCCTCATTCATCGCGCAGTCGCGACGCGCACGCCCCTAGAATGAGAGATGGAACCCTTAAATCTCGTGAATATATCCAATTCGTGACTCTGTGTTTGTTCATCTATCTCGAAGGCTGTTGCCCCGGATCCAAAGGGTTTATGGAGTACATTTCTTTCGCTCGGGATGCTGAGGCGTTGCTGACACGCAACCAGATCGGGTACGCGGTGGTATCATTGATATTTGTCTTCGCCTGCCTGGTGCGTTGTACGCTTTTCTGGTACAAAAGGAATATATGGAATTGGGGGTTCATCAGGGGTTCATAACTGGTGCACTATTGAACGTCGTCTTGACTGAAAAATTGGGATTCGGAAAGGTAAGGTGCGTTCTGCTCGGTACGAAACATTTATAGCTTATTCATTCTCGGGTCATGGTTTTGGGTTTGTAATTCCACCACGGTGCGCTGGCAATATTTTTTACCGGTCCCGCAGGGTCTCTGTTCCAAGTCGTCGCGTATTCCATTGAATGTTCTGCTCCCCCATTTCCTGTGTTCGTTTTCGCATACTTTATCAACGGGATCGGCTTGGCCCTGCAGGTAAGGTTCTCTCTAAAAGGACTGGCTTAGTGTTTACATCTCCTTGTGACTGAGTTTAGAATGCTCAGTCTGTTGGATATGTAGCATCCTTTAAGGAGAATGCAGAAACAAAAATGGGGATCTTCATGGCTGGCAAGTAAAAATCATTGTTCTGCGCTACATCCTGATTCACCGCTCCAATTCAGCTTACGGTGAGTTCTTGTCTATGCACTTTATGCAGGCTGCTGATAGCGATCAGGTGGTGGTGCTCCTTCCTCCCGCTTGTAGCTACTCAGTTTTCTCAGCTGGGTCACTGGTCATTCCATTATTTTACCTCTCTCGGGATAGCATTGATGAACACAGCGGCTCTCATTATCGTTTTTCGGTTGGAGAGACAAGAAGGTAACCTCTCTAGGATTCCAAGTTCTGGAGAAATGTTCACGTTCACGTCCGCCAAGTTTGTCTCGCTCAAATTGGGATCTCCTCGGAACCAAAGCAGATTAGCGAACGCAGTCATTTTCGTCAAATACTCGCTCTCAAGGACGTACATCTCCTTGCATCCTTCATTCTATTTTACGTTGGAGCTGAGGTGACATTGGGAGGTAAAATCATGTCGCGTGCATGAGTGCAGTGCTCGTTATTCACGATCACGATTCTCCATCCAGGATGGATTGTGACATATATCATCAACGTTAGAGGTGGAGGGGCATCATCGGGGTATATCTCTACTGGGTTTTTTACTGGCATGTCCGTTGTCTTCTATGTGGGACTAGCTGACGTAGAGTATAGGTCTGATGGTTGGTCGCGTCGCATTATTATGGGTGAACAGCAAGGTCTGATACCCGTCCCAATTCGTCAGCGTAGGCCGGGGCTGAACTCGACCTCCATAGATTGGCGAGCGTTTAGCGTTGCTTATCTATGCCATATGCACCATCGGGTGCGCATTGTTCGTGGTACAACCGCGGTCACTGACTTTGGCCCTTCCTTAGACTCGAATTTGTAATATGGTTCGTTCCATCCCTCGTCGGTGATGCATTCGCCGTCGCAATTATCGGCGTGTTGATGGGACCGATGTATCCAATCGCTATGAACCATTGCGGTAGGGTGTTTCCTCGCTGGCTTTTGACTGGCGCGATCCGCTGGATCGCTGGATCTGGCCAGGCAGGATCTGCGCTTGTGCCCTTCATGGCAGGGGCTGTCGCTTCGAAAACCGACATTGCAACGCTCCAACCTGTGTAAGTGAAATGTGCTTTCCACGTTTACGACTCGGTATTTAAAAGCACGCAGGTTGGTGGGTATTCTAGGTTTCTATGGGTGTTGGTCCCAAAAAGTGCACGCCGTGATGACTAAAGACTGAAGTGGCACAACTCCCAAAACATTCCTGCACTGTCTCAAGGCCATCCTCCGAAAACCATGTCGTGCATTCCACCTGATTAGCATCCGGGTTACTACTAAATTCCTGTCTTTCAAGGCTGTAACTTGCAATTAGAGTCACTAGATCGGTCGAATCAATTTGAAAAGTAATATATTGTATTGTCGGTCCATGTCGACGCAGTGAACAAACCGCATCAATTTCCTTGTCTTACATCTCGCCGCACTCTGGAACAATGTTAACGGGGGTTTTCCCGCGGAGCTGCTACTCACCCGTTATCTTCACAACCAGCTTAGGTCGGTTGTTGGGGCCGGTAGGCACGTTCTCGATCTTGCGCAGTGTGAGCATGCCGTCGATTACCCTACCGAATACGACATGCTTCCCGTCGAGAAAGTCACACTTGGCTGTCGTTATGAAGAATTGACAGCCATTCGTGTTTGGACCGGAGTTAGCCTAGATGATGTGTTAAAAAGCGCAAGATGGCAACGTGGACCCCAGCACCATCGACAGGAGACCCGAGCCCGAATGCTTCTCCTGGAAGTTTTCGTCCTAATAAAAGATTCAACACCGACACAAAGGGCAAGCACCGTGTCACTACTAACTGGGAAGTTCTTTCCGTATATTGAGAAGGAGCCAGTTCCATCGCCGTTGATGAAATCGCCACCTAGCGAAAGATAAGCTGATGTGGCGTGAAGAAAAGAGGACCGACAACATACCCTGACACATGAAATTGGGCACTCTGGTCTGAAGTTAGTGGTTGACAATGATCAGTGTAAGGGGGGTCATACACTCTATAATAAGATCAACAAGTAGGGCGGGTTCCATAGGCATGGTACTCGCCTGTGGAAAGTTGCATTCTTGTATCCCTGAGGGCGAGCGTCCCGCCTATCAATCCCTTGACCTGATCAGAGAAAGCTGTTCATCTCCAAATGGAACAGGATCACCTGCATTCTCCAGTACATAGCTGCCTAAAGTTTTCTGCCGTCCTGATGGAACGTTGGGATGCGGACAGCAAAATAAACCCTGAGGACGCACTTTGGGACGATATCGCTAAACAGCTCCATTTTGATACGTCCTGCAGGAGTCTCTCCGATTTTTATGTCCATGAAGACGATCGGACGTGTTGTCGAAGACATTTTGGCGTTGATGGGGTACTAGATGATAGTTGCAAATCGGTGCGGAGATATGTACCAATGAACGTCGGCGGCTGTGAAGCCCACTCGGGTGTTGTCATTTGTACATGTGTGGCGTATCAACCATTATGTTACGAACATTTGTTCCGCGGATATCCGCTCAAGAAAATGGTTCGACGTGGTTCTCTCTTTGAAACCGCTAGCTGAGCCAGAGGATCTGAACATGTCCCCTGCGTCTTACGCGTTTTTCACCGTGCTATCCCTGCGAAAAGCTCTTGGTGTTCCATCAACCAAAGTTCCCATTGATGGCTCCACATTTGTCTCATACGTCCTCCCTATGTTGGTTTGTTACTCCTTAGCAGCAGTGTTAGCTGTCACGCATCAGACGCGCATTATCCGACTCGCCTTATGGCCTCTTGCTCCACTGTTGGCATTGCGCGCCGCACTTTCTGTGGACATGAAATTCAGCAAGACCGAGCCAACCTCCCTCAACCTTGACTTTGCAGTGAGTGTCTTTGGAACAAGGATAGGTAGACTTACATAGGTTTATCCCTAGATGTTCCTTTTTGGTCTCGTTGCCCGTACCTTCGATTGGGCATTAGTGAAGGGGCCGCTCGTGCGACATGTCCGCCCTGCGAATAGCTCTCCGTCAACCTTCATGGATGCCCTTGATCTCATCTGGAACTCACGGGGTATTGGTTGGAAATGGTCGGGTGGATTGCACGTTCCGCGCCAAACACGACCAGCTAATCGGAGCGCATTCGTTTTCCGTGCCTTATTCTCTGTGGTTGTGCACGCCTTAATACGCGGTGTCCTCCACCGAGCAATCCTGACGCTAGTCCCTGTGGAGGCTGGGCCCATACCAAAAGGCTCGACGATTTTCGATGAAACCCTCCCCCTCCTTGTGCGCTACCTCCGAGCGAGCGTTATCTCAACTTTGGCCGCTTTCACGATCTATTGTGTCGTGCAGATGATCTACGACCTATCTGCCATACCTGGCATTCTTATCCTCAGACAAGATCCCTCTCAGTGGCCCCCCCTGTTTGATGCCCCTTGGCGCTCCACTTCATTGAGCGATTTCTGGGGCCGAAGATGGCACCAGATGTTACGTCGCACATTTCTCATCATAGGTGGTTATCCGCTTTCCTTCATCCTTGGTCGCCCAGGCATCGTTATTGGGGCATTCCTTGCCTCCGGGGTCGTGCACCACATTGGGCTGCTTACACTCAACAGTCAGATGGAAATTTGGTGGATGTTGGTCGGGTTTGGGATGATGGCCCCCGGTATCTTTGCTGAGCGGGCATTTTACCAGTTGGCGGGGAGGCGAGTGGGTGGGTTAGTCGGGTGGTTCTGGACGATGACGTGGCTCCTGTTATGGGGAAACGTTATCATCGAAGGATTCGCAAGAGCAGGAATGTTTGCCTGTGTGGATTTTGCTGAGGCTGCCAGTGTGCAGCCAGTATTGACTTCGGTGGGACATCTGGTGGCAGATTTCGATGCCTGGTTACATACCATTTAAAAGGACTATCATAATACCTGTTCGTGGGGCTGTGGACACGAGCGGAAGAAACAAGCCAACCTCGCTGATTCCTGAACCCCACCACTCGGCGCATTTGCGGAGCTCCCCGAAATGTGTAAGATGTGACAGAAATGACACGCTGTGGGGCCGCAAGAAATACATACTAGGTGGAGTCGTACACGTTCCTTCAATTCCCCCCCGTTTCCATCATCCCCATGAGCATTGATCCAAAATACTACTATATCGGCGTGGACATAGGAACTGGTTCTGCACGAGCGTGTCTCGTAGACGCAGGTGGCCACATCGCAGCCTCCGATACCCAAGATACGAAGACGTGGCGCGATGAAAACGATCATAGGATCTTCGAGCAATCGACAACAGATATCTGGTCCAAGATATGTATTGCCGTCAAGAACATATTGACAAAGTCTGGCGTCGACAAAAGTGCGGTCAAGGGTCTCGGATTCGATGCGACTTGTTCGCTTGCGGTCACAGATCTTGACGGGAACCCGGTGTCCGTGACTAAAGGAACGAATATCGGAAGCGTTGGTGGCGAAAGGAACATTATCCTATGGGCAGATCATAGAGCTGAGAAAGAAGCCGAACTCATCAACTCGACAGGCTCCATTGTTCTGAATTATGTCGGTGGAACGATGAGTGTACGCTTGCCTATTTTTGCCTTCCTGTTGAATTATGCTGACTTTTATCCATAGCTCGAAATGGAGGTTCCGAAGATCCTGTGGTTAAAGAACAACATGGACGCGAAAAGTTTCTCCCAATGTCAATTCTTTGACCTTCCCGATCTCTTCACCTATAAATGTACCGGTGATAACACCCGCTCGTTCTGCTCCACGACGTGCAAATGTTCTTTCGTTCCTGACAAGGGATGGCAGGAAGATTTCTTTACTCGAATCGGTCTTGCTGATCTTATCGACGGGGGAGAATGGAAGCAGATGGGTGCCGCCAAAGGTCGTGTCAAACCCGCTGGGTCACCAATTGGCCAAGGGCTCTCCGATAAAGCCGCCAAAGATCTTGGCCTGTTGAAGGGAACGGCCGTTGGCAGCGGCCTTATCGACGCGTGGGTACTTGCCCCTGCGGCTCCCGTATGTTGCTGAGGCGCTCACCACCATTGAAGGTACGCAGGTTGGATGGGCACAGTTGGCGCACGCTACACGCAAAACGGACGCCTATCAGCGGCCCCTGTGCTTGACGAGTCTCGTCACCGGCTTGCTGCTGTTGCAGGGACGAGCACTTGCCACCTGGTACAGGTTAGTATGATTGTTTTCCTTTCTAGCGTAAGGCTGAGCTCTGCGCTAGAGCAAAGAAGGGGTATTCGTTAATGGTGTTTGGGGCCCATACAGAGTAGGAGGACCCATTCTATTAGCCGTCGGCCCCCTGAGCTGAATCTGTGACACAAGGACGCTGCTTTCCCAGGATGGTGGATGAACGAGGGTGGGCAGTCTTCAACCGGACAACTCATAGACTTTGTGATTACCACTCATACTGCATATCCCGAGCTTCAAGAACGAGCAAAAAAAGAGCAGAAGAACATTCACCAAGGTCGGCCTGATACTAGTCCTATATAAAGTGTGGGTATTGGCAGTACTGACATGTACCGCTCCAAAGTTCTCCTCGAGGTACTTCAAAAGCTTTGCCAGGAGAAAGAGGTGGAGTCATTCACAGAACTTACAAAGGACGTCCATTTCTATCCAGATTTTCACGGTAATACCGACCTGGCGTGCCGATTCCATGGTTCTTACTATTCTGGGCAGGAAACAGGTCACCAATTGCGGACCCTCGCATGAGGGGCGCAATCATTGGTCTCGAACTTGTATGTTGGGTATTTCCGGCCAGCACCTATACTTATGATTCTCAGGATGCTTCCATTGCTGATCTATCTAAGAAATATTACCTGACTCTCGAAGCCATCGCTTTACAAACGCGTCATATCATTGAATCGATGAATACCGCAGGCCACGAGATCAATTCTCTTTACCTTTCCGGAGGACAAGCGAGAAACGCTGTCCTTATGCAGCTTTTTGCCGATGTTTGTCGAGTTCCTGTGATCCTTCCCGCCTCTTATTCAGAGGCTGTCGTGCTTGGTGCTGCAATGTTGGCAAGAATTGCGGCTGAGAAGGTGACTGCCGCCGAGGAAATGTGGAAAATCATGGCAAGTCACACATTTTACGACGATAAATATAGCCGAATTGTTTATCCCACCCGCATTATTAGGTCGAGATGTCTCTCCCAGGCGCTCTGGTGGCTCCTGCACCATCCCCAAAGGTCCAGAAACTTCTGGATGCGAAGTACCGAATTTTCAGGGAAACCATTGAGATTCAGAAACGGTGGAGACAACAAATGGAGGAAGCCTCTAGATGATATATATTAGAGTAGAAGACCAGAAGGGGAAAGATTGTATATAGCCGTAGATTGATCTTACTTAGTGTGTAAATCGTTACTTCACCACAGGGCCTCCTGTGGTTCAGTGCTCACCTACGAACGATCTCATTGCATTGCCTAAAAGGCATCTTCCCCTTCGATCATAATGATCTTCATCCTCCATCCTTTGCGATCGTCGTCCATTTCTTCATCTGCCCAATCGAAATCTTGATCTTCGGTGCTATGTCCACCTCCATCAGCTCCGATTCCACCCCCTGTTGAAGAACGTCAAGCAGTTATTTCAGCAAAGCGTGGGCGAGGAGCGCTACCTTCCTCAATCCCACCTAAAATATCGACGTCTTCGTCCTCTTGGAGTTTCTTTCGGAGTGCAATCTGAGCCTCGTCTTCCTGTTCCCGACGAACGGGTTAAGAGTATATCGGCTACACCTATATGGAAACTTGCCAAATCAAATTCCGACTCCCCTTCTTCATACCAAACATTCTCATCTGCTTCCTCAAATCCCCCAGCGAATGCACCCCATCGTTCAGGAGAAGGGCTATGCCAGATAAGGATAGTACCTTGGTTAGTGGTCGATGCAAGGCGCGGTGCGGATGGATGCCACTGAGAAATAAGAGCGTTCAATAGATTATAGAGGAAAGGAGACCCACATGAACATCCATCAATGGCTCTCTCCCTCCGTCCAGTGCAGTCGCAAACTGCCCATCATTAGAGATGTCCCATATGTAAATCTTATGTGTCGCCGGGTCTGCCGCGCCTACAGGGGTATTTGGATTACAGAACAACGGGCGGCCAGTCTACGTACCACCCGCCAACCATTCTCCGTCCGGACTGTATGACACTGAATGCCACGCAACCTTTGAGATCGGGTCGTTAAACTTGTGTGTAGGCTCTAACTCCGTCTCGAGTATGGGATGTGCATTTATAGAGACCGAACCGGTTTCAGAAGCAGTGATATCATTTCCGTTGGAAATTGAGTCTCTCGCAGTTGGATGTTCGACAGGGGGAGAGTTGGATGACGATGAAAGGCCATTTCTGGTAGAGGATAATGGTGCTGACGAATAACTAGGAAGTGTAAATTGACGAATTGTTCTGTCAGAGGAGTTTGTCGCTAGGCGCCTGAGGCGAAGCGGGTCACGGATAACCAGGGGTACTGTTTGGCACTTACCGACCTCCCTTGGCAAACTCAAGAGCCTTGATGACACCAGCACCAGATATGCGATGCCGCGCGACAAGCTACAGCAAATGTGTTAACCAAGCCCTTTCTTGGAACGTTCGGAGGAAGGAATGACGAAAGCGATGGATAGGCCTCGAATAACTCACCCCCTTTGTTCGGACATTAAACACATACACCGTACCGGCAGAGGTACCAACAAAAACGTGCCGACCTGTGGGATCGAAACGGGCGCAGGTCATTACTGGCCTATAACAGATCATACACAACCATGATGTCAGACGAACACGCGATGACCGTTGAGCCATTTATGTCGGTACTTAGAAGCCCTCGAAGCAACGTACCGTGCCCTCTCGTCCCCTTCATCCTCATCGCACAGCTCGAACCGACCACGGTGAGTGCTGCGCAGATCTACGATGTATGCTTCACCGGTACTTAGAAGTGCGAGTATAATCCGACTTGAGGTTGAGTCACAGAGTGCATTGTCGTCATCAATATCACCAGCCTCGCCAAACTTACATACCTGTTTCTTGGGTGAAAGCTTGCGGCAACGACCGGTGCATCAAATCTGATGGTTGCATCTCTGTGAGGCGGGTCATAAGGCGAAGCAAGATCCCAGATTATGATGTTCCAATCTTTTGAAGCAGTGAGAACGTATCGGGAGTTGCGTGACCAACTGCGATGGTGAGTGTCGTACACAAAGTACGAAGCCAACTGGACGAACTCTATAGCAGTGACGCCTTTTACATGACCCTCACACCACCTAATCGTTGCTCTCGTGTCGAGGTCCCATATGACCGCCGATCCGTCGCTGCGTGCAGCTGCAAGAAGGTGTCCTGAGGGGTTGAAGCGAGCAAATGAAGCACCCGAAACCAGTGAGGTCTGTACGGCTGTGGGATGGGTAATAATAAATGGATCTGTTGGTGACCGAATGGCATAATATGATTGTGATTGAAATGCGAATGCAAGTGTGACAAGTGAACGTACTGAGGAGGGATGCGTTCATGGCTGGTGCCAGCCCGAGTTGGCAAGCGGCACCCAAGTTGAGGATGTCCGAGTCAGCCACCCTCCAGCAGACACTCGACTCACTCGTTGTTCCCGCTGCTTTTGCACGGCATGACAGAATAGCAGACCCTACTGCCCTGGCGGAGCTGTATGCATGGAAATCAAACTCGGAATCTTTGTTCAGTCAGCTGGATTCATTCGACCTCTCCACTTTCTCGATTTCTGAACTGGCCGATCTCGTCCGTGTTATTGCCCCATTGACCGCGATAGCGAAGTGGTCCTCCCCGGTGACACGTTCACTCGCGACTGGTATGGCTTAGACCCCTGATATACGTCCTCACTGATGTTTGTCACAGCTCTCCTGTCTAGAATCCCAGCATCAGACCAACTTGTGGTACATATTCTCACTCAGGTCGTTAAGCCATTATTCGCTCCGACTCCCCATCCGCGCCTTCATACTTCCACGGCACGAATTCTACCACGTCCAGCCGACGTACAAGATGCGTATGTCGAACAACCGTGGAAAGAACACCCAGGTTTAGATGAGGTCATCCGTTGGTGTCTGCTGAACACAGAGGTTGGGTCTATCTGTCCACAAGCCACGGCATTTACTGAGCCATCATTCGTTCAGTCCCCAGCGTACGAAAACACATGGCCACTTTTCCTACCACCGGTCATGTCCTTCCTAGATGACTACCAAGGGCGCTACAAGCTCCTTGGCACCCGTCTAGTTTCCGATCTGCTAACTCGCGCGACTCCGCAATTACTTCTTCGAACCGGCGTAGATACGCTAATATTCGACGTACGGTGCATCTTCATGCCCCACGCATCTGCAAGATTGCTAAAATCCATTCTAGTCGCTCATAAATTCCTTGTCGCACCTCGGAGACCATTCAACTCCAGACTTGATACGTTCAGCCGTCGCGACCACCCTTCGGCTGGTTGACCTCACCACTCCTAGCATGTTGCCGTGCGACGATAGGTCCAGGGGCGCGCCAGTGCCCAAGCTTACGCCCACATTATCACCATCTAAATCGCTATCCACCCGCTTCTCCCGACTTTCCGTTCTTCTTTCCTCCTCGCTGCTTGGCACAATTATAATGTATACGCCTACTTTTGTCTCTCCCGTTCCCGCTTCCAGTCCTGATCCTTTTATCGATCCGGAACATGCCGACGTCAATCACCTTGTCTCAGAAACCCCTTTGCAAGGGACAGCGCCACAACGAAGGGCTTTCAATCCAACCCTCATTGCAGCAGCTCAAAGTTTACCGCCCGTCCTGTCCACTCTCGGGGTAGGGGGAGTTCGGTTCCTGAAAGGGATTATACCCCTTTTGGCAGAGTGGCTTACATTGCCTCTTTCTGTGGCTGATGAAATGGTACATGATTCGAACAACGAGGAAATATCCTTGCATGACACGAGAGGAATCCATCATGATTCCCAGCTGTCCACAGTGGACGTCACCATTCACCTTGCCTCATTATCCAGCTTATCTGTTCTCTTTCACACCTGTGCTCCCCGGATAGAATGGTGGTCTGCAACAATTGTGGATGCCATTGGTCGATGTTGGGTTGGATGTTTGGATATTGAGAATCAGAAGGAAGGTGGTACTTGCTCAACCAAAAATTTGTCCCTTTTGAAGAAACAGCTAAGAGAAGTAACTGTTCAGTTATCAAAGACATATCCTAATGTTATCAAGGTATGAGCTGTGATTGTTGCTATTGTTTAAATTTCTTACATGAGCTTGTCTTCATTTAGAATGAGTATGCCATTCTATTGGCATTTGACCAAGCTCTTTTTGGTGGTCTAGTAGAAGGAGTATACTAAAGCTGATTATTAGAGGGAATACTTGAGACTGCAGAATACTTACTTGTAATGCATTGGCAAAAACAAAAGCATTTTTATTGGAGTGTGAATATATTTGATTTGGCCTCAAATTGCTAAGGTATTTCTATAGACTTCTATTATATCAATGCACATGTTCCTTATCCATATTGCTCTAGAAAAGCTTACATGAGTCTTCCTATAGTATCTAAGGATATTTTAAACTATTAAGAGTGTTTTATGCTGCCTACTAGTACTTTTACATTTGTTAACTTTATGCAATTCTAGACTGCATATCCCTCTTAGTTTGCTTTTACTTCTTAATTGGACTTACAGTATATCCAGAAATTTTGACTATGAAATAATAGGGTAAGTAATGATAGGATCTACAAAGTGAAAAGGTAGAGTCTGAAATAGAAAAAAAAACATATAGACTGGCTGAGATAACAAAGGATCCAATAGAATAATAAGTAACCAAGTGCTAAACTGGATTTGAATCAAAATACAA
The DNA here is from genome assembly GCA_038094355.1 of Afroboletus lepidellus. Taxonomy (NCBI): domain Eukaryota; kingdom Fungi; phylum Basidiomycota; class Agaricomycetes; order Boletales; family Boletaceae; genus Afroboletus; species Afroboletus lepidellus. The sequence goes on along the minus strand of JBBPUA010000428.1, from coordinate 1,825 downwards.
TCTTCATCAGCAAAAAAGTTTTCATATAGCAGTATAGTGAGTTATAGCATCACAGCTCTGTATAGACTCTGCACATAGGGGGTGTTAAAACCAGGTTTCTCACCCAGAGGTCATATGTCATCTCTGGGCTCCCCTGGTCCAAGTCCGGGTAGGAAGAACGAGTTCTGGTGTAACTCCAGCCAGAGTTCACATGGTCCTCTACAGAGGTGTTGTTGGGGTGTCGGGATGGAGTTGGGTCGGGGTGGATGAGGACTTCGGCACAGGACTTATGTGTCACACCCTTGCCTAGTCCCTTGGGATAGTCCTCAATTTAGATGGAGGGCATAGGTAGTAAGTCTGGACAGTCCCAGGATGGGATGACAGATGTAGCAGAGAAGGACAAAGTCCAAAGGACTTGTTGAGTGAGTGACAATGGATGGTACTTGGAGTCAGAGCAGGAGTGACAGATGGGGCAGACATAGGGATGAGAAGTTTTAGTTGATATTCAGACTAGGGATTACAGGAGGTAACTATGGATTTATACATGAGGTGTAATCCAGAGTTTGGAACAGAAGGAAACTGGATGACAAAGAGTATGTCATAGGGGGGATGGAGGTGGAATGGAGTGGGCATAGGTACAAGAAATGGAGCATACAGATTACTAAAGTAAGCGAAGAACAAGAAAGCATAGGTTTTGGAGAATGGAGAGCATACAAGAACAGAAATAAAGATCTGAGACCAAACCAATCAGAGATGGCATAACAGAGGTCAGAGGTCTGATGTCAGAAGGTCTGAAGGAGTATAACTTGAACATAGTTGGAGGATGTTGGACATGACGCAGAGGAAGTGGAAAAGGATTGGAGATGACATGATAGTCAAAGTGGGGTCAGAAATGATCGGAAGAATGATGGTCAGACAGGATATGACAGGGGGAGTTGTTTGCTGATGTCAGAGGATGAAAAAAATTCAAAGTGAAGTTTCAGAAATAAAGTTGAAAGCAAGTTTAAAAGATGGTAAAGGATATTCACTATGGACCAGAATAATATATAATAAAAATAGCAACTATCCAATTTATTCATTTATTGTTTATATCTGACTAGCATATTTCTTCAGGTTAACTCTAGAACTACAATTATATCTTTTTCCAGTTTAATTTGGTATTTAGCAACTGGCTCTTTAGTTTCTTGTGTTATTTCTTGTTTCTTCTTTGTTGGCTGGTTATATACCTTTAGAATTTAAGAACTGCTTATATGTAAAATCCATCTTTAGATTTTTGCTCTTTAACTTCTTAGCTTCTTGATTTAGAGATCCAAAGAGCTAGTTCTAACAATGAGGAAATGCAAAATGTAATAACATCTGATAAAAATAAAATATATATAGAAAAGATAAAAAAATTAATATTATATGTTACTTCAGATATTATTTTTTAACTCTAGCTTAAAGTTCCATTTTTCTGTTCACCTTCTTCTAATACTTTCATTGATTTATTTTAAATTTCTTGTTCTTTGATTCATGATATTTAGCATTATCTCTTTACTTATTTCTATAATACTTAAGAATCTTTCTATATTCCATTTTTTTAATTATCATGTTGTTAATTTTCCTAAACTTCTTAATTTCAAATATTAGATTTTAAGATCTGAATCTATGAAAGGATATGCTGTGGATTAGACCAGAACTATCTACCTTTAATTTAGACTCTTCACTTCTTAACTCTACTTTAATTGGACTTTACAGAACCAATTCTAGACTTCTAATAGAATTGAATGTTATATACTATTGGCTGTTATCATTTGCAAGATTACTATGATTGTGATATAAAAATATAAAGGAATTAAATTATAGA
>JBBPUA010000427.1:0-18288 GCA_038094355.1 Afroboletus lepidellus | reverse complement strand
CTCAAATAAGCTTCAGAAGCACCAGGACTGAGCAAAGTCAGAAGTTACTCCAGTTATGACCTATTCATGAAAGTTCAAGTTCAATGAATGAATCCAATGTTTTCATTCTGTATGGAGAGCCTCAAAGGCTTGCCTTAATCTAGACTTCTAGTTCCTATCATGAGCTTTGGATGGAACTCTCCTATTTTTAGTCTTTGCTGATCTCTTATCCTTCCTCTGTCTAACTTCCATCTCGGACCCGTGCAAGATCCCCAACACCTTGAACAAGAGCTCACCCACCAATGTGATCAACGCTTGCTAACAGGAACATCAGATGACAATGAGAAGAAACGATGCCCAAACCCACCTGAATCCACCACCCAGTGCCAAACATGCCCTCCTTCAATGCAGGCAACAACAAGTTGATGAATAATGCACCATGATCATCCGTCCCATGCATGTTTCCATACTTTTCCACATCCAAGAGACCACTTAGGATCAGCATGATGGTCTTGGGCAAGTGCTGTTGGAATTGGTTCCCAAAGGTTACAGGGAGGTAAACCACCAGGGACACGAACCATTCACGGACAGTGCTTCACAGAGACTGTGCATTGGCGATGGCATTAGGTAAAAGGCCCAAGTCGAGACGGCCCATGCCTAGCACAGAGAGCACTTTGCCTGAAGAAGACACCGCAGTGGGCAGAATGACTGGTCTGGTTCGAAAGTATACAAAAAGCAACGAGGATGAGTGATGGCATTCGAGAAGATATAGCAGGGGTGTGGGTGAGCCGGCAGAGGACAAGGATGGATGATCAAATAGCGGAGGACATGGTGACAGTTGAGGACAAGTAGCAGGCAATGTGGATGAGTAATGGTGTTTGGAAGACTTGATGGAGGACAAGACTGAGTGGCAGTCCTTGAGAGGACATGGGCCCAGATGGGAGTGTTGTACTAAGGTGGAGTGACTCAGTAGACATGGATGCTACTTTGCGAGAAGAGCAATGCTCACCAGATTACAGTATGTAATGGCAGGCACTGTTCAAGTAGTTAGCCTTGTGTTTATGTAATATATTTTTTGCAACTGGGGAATCACCGGTCATCTCGTCACCACCACAATTATCATAAACCCAACTGTAGATCCTCAGGTCTTACTTGCTGCTGCACATGTCCAGGCTGCACTTGAAATCATTCCACAAATCGAACAGCCTCAAGAAGTCTGGGCGGACTGGATGTGGAGTGACCTAGCGAATGAGGTGGTGGGTAACTCATCCTGCAGTGTATAACACATATACGTATCCTATCAGTCCCCAAACAACCTTCCACAAGCCACCAAAAGCTTGCCACACCCCAGGCTCCTCGAGAGCCTATGCCTCATGCTTGGGTGTCATTACCGAAGTCTCATGAAACCAGACACTCTGTGCTTCCATGAGGTGCACACCAATGATCCTTTGGTCATCGGTTCTTGTTATGTGGATGTACACATGGGACTCCCTGAATTGGATGGGGATAATTTATGGTGGAATAATCTACCACCCAATAGTAAGTCACTCGTTTATCGACTTGTTCTGTTTTCTCACACATGGGTATTAGTATCTTTGAGGGTTCCCAAACATATGTACAAGTAAAGCATTTTGTTCATTTCAGGTGGTTGTGTGTGGTTTGATATCCAATAAGTTGATACTCCCATGATGACCTTCAAAATGAATCCTACATCCAAAAGGCAGGCATCAGAAGACAAAGACAAAGACAAAGAAGGTGGACAATGGCCTAGACAAAAGAAAAGAAAAGTTGAAGTTCTCATAAGCACATCAGCTGCAGAACAAAACCGAAACTGATATTATGTCAGGGAAGGCAAGGTTGTTTGCATAAAGAAAAAAAAAACAACAGGAACAAGCATGTCCAGGGATGATAGAAGAAGGCGTAGGCGAGTCATAAACACATCATTCATTCTCCTGTATTTCTCAACTCATGAAGTGACAAGGTACTCCTACACAAGGCAAGGAGGCCACTTCCAAGGAATGCGAATTGAAATCGGTTGTGTTGAATAAGGTCTTTGAGGAGCTGAAGGATTATGCCATCCAGTTCACAAATGATGTCAGAGCTATGAAGAAGAATTGGAGCGTCGAAGATGGAGAAGAAGATCACATGCTCATCTCAAGGGTCAGTATCTTGCAGCTTCAGTTGTCTCGTATGAGGAAGAAGTTGGATAATCGAAAGGCTTAAGTGGGAGACCTGGACGACAATTAGTTGGACTTGAACTTAACTTTGCCATCTGTTGTATTTGTATTCTGTCACGTTCTGCTGGTTCCGTGTCCTGAGTGTTCCGAGTGTTCCGGAAATATTCATATAAGTTGACAAAAACAGAAGAAAGTCCATAACCTACATTTACCTCCATGAATCCATGAGCCCTCTGATGTCAATCATATAGAGCCCTCAGCCAACCAGTGCTTCCATGGTTCAGCAGGCTTCCGAAGGAAATCCTTGCATCAAATACATATCTTCACGACACTCCCAAGAAGTTGGACTTATATACTCTATTGTATGTGATGGAATGTTCAACCAAAGATACCATTACTATTTCAACATTCAATGTCTCTAGCATTCATACTGGGTAGTGGTCAAGGGAAAAAATCTATCTTTCCTTTATATGCTGCTGTGGTTAACCATTTGGTGTAGTGGGCATGGGTGGCGGTCTGGTCGTCTACATATATAGCAGGAGACTCCTTCCATATCTCTACATGTCAATGAGTCCATTGCACTCCAAATGAGAAGTAGATTATATCGATAGATGATCTTTATTTGAATGGATGACGTCAGCTGCCTGCTGCCCAACTGTCCCCTTACTTCAGGTTCTGGTTGTCAATGCCCATGCAAAAGTTGTCAGATTTTAATGCAGAAGATTGACACACACAGCACTTGCTGTCAGTCATCTTAAATGCAAAAGGAATTGTTTTCATATGTGGCAAGCATCCAAATCTACCCTAGTGAATCTGTGCTACACCAGTAGATACTGATGCAATCATTTGTGCAGGAGCAGATATCTCTGTAGCAGCTGGTATTCCTGACTTTAGAAGTAAACAAGAGGTTACAGGAGTTTCAGAGCTAGCACGAAGAAAGCTCAAAGACATGTTTCAATGGTCAATGATCGAGGTGAGTGAAGATGTGTGTTTTGGTTCCTATGAAACTTTGACCTCATTTTTATCTAGAATACAAATATGAGACCATTGTTCTCCAAGTTTGTTGCTAGTCTAGTGTTACGGTTATTTTGCTCTTTTTACATCTTCGCTCTGATAGTGCTAAACCTTCACAAACATGGGAAGGGACTCACTATATTTATCGCTCAGCCTGATAATGGACAGCTCTCTGCTTTCCGCAACTCTGGCTTATCTATTTCCCTTCATGTAGTCCAGGTCGTTGCTTTCCTCTTTGCCTTCGCTTTTCCTTTGTATCCCCATCTGTCCTCTTTTCTCGACGTTTCCACGGACAGCCTCTCCTCTAGACATTTCTCTCGTAATGTCTACGTGTTCCAATCGCCCATTTGTTCTATCTAGTTCTTTGACCTTTGATAGGATTCTCAGGCTAGTAGTACTTAAACTAGTTACTGCCCACACATGTACTTCACACTCGTTCTATGTTTGAAACATGTAACTCTTTGTGTCCTCTCGCCAAGGCCCTCCTCCCCTTGTCAATTGTATGAACTCTCGGCACTATTGTTCTTCTGTTACCTGAAGGATCTCTTGGGATGTTATGTCTCTTCATGAGTACCTCCCCAAGAAGACTCTTCTCGCACAACTCGACACAAGGGTTTCGTTAACGTAACAAAAGAACGAGTGTGTCCTCAAGTCCCTCCTACCTAGGAGCTGGACTTCCCCACCCACGTTATATCCCACCACAGAAGCCTTCGCAGGGCCTATGGCCTACCCCCTGACGATGAGTCTAACTCTGACTCTGAACATCGCAGACATACCCCTTGTACCCCACAGAGCCCACTCCCTGGACTTTCACCCTTGAGCACCTCTTCATCGAGACCATTAGCACCACAAAGACCACCAGCACCACAGAGACCTTCGACGCCCTTAGCAACACCAACCCCCCTAGCAACCCAGTGCCCCCCATGTCTACCACCACCTCTGAGCTCAAGGCAGCCCTCCCTGCCAACTTCTCTGGCGAACCAGGAGAAGCCACTAGATGGATCAAAGCAATGAGAGGCTACTTTGCCCTCCTGTACTCCTCTGACGAAGCTAAGATCATGACTACGCTCAACAAAATGAGTAAAGGACGTGGTATCTCATTCTCAGAGATGTGGTACAACAGGATGGCCGATGCTAACATTGCCGCCAAGGACAAGACCTTCGACATCTTCGCCACCAACTTCAAAACCACCTTCTTCCCCTTCGACATCAAAGCAACTGCATGACTTGACCTCACTAAGCTCATCCAAAAATCCCACAAAACCACTGATGGAACCCTCGATGATGGATTCCAAAAATATATTACTGACTTCCAGAATCTCGCCATGAAAGCTGGAATCACCGACGATGTCACCCTCATTGATCAGTTCTCCCTTGGACTCGACCAACAGATCACCACCATGATCCTCTCCATGGCCATCATCCCCACCAACATCGCAGATTGGATTAAGCAAGCCAAGACATTCCATGCCTAGAAGATGCGAATTCGTGCCCTACGAGAAGGACAGAACATCCCCTCCTTCATAAATGCCAGAGCAACCAGGGACCCTGACGCCATGGATGTCGACGCCCTTATCCTCACAAAGTTGTCCCCAGCAGAATGTGCCAAATGCATCCGAGAAGGACGCTGCTTCCGATGCCGGAAGATGGGCCACAATGCCACCCAATGCAGGGGAGTATCCAACACCCCTCGCCCTACCTCTTGCCCCCAGAACGTCCACTTAGCCGAAACCACCCAGTCCTCTTCCCCTGCCACTTCCAACACCCCTTCCGCCATCACCACATACATCAATAGCCTGAAAACTCAGGGAAAAAGCGAGGACAAAGTTCTCCAAACTCTAAAGCTCTGCTATGAGGAACCCACGGAGGAAGTCTCTGTTGCCACCACTGACTCTTCGGATTTTTAAAGTCGGAAGTAACCTCGACGTTTACTTCCGTAGATCTCATCCATGTACTTATTGCTTTACCCAATGAAAGAACTCTCCACGTTCCTATAAAGCTTTGGGCAGGATCCCAAACCATCGAAACCATAGCCCTTATTGACTGCGGAGCCACCAGAAACTTCATTGACACAGGGCTTCTAACCCTAGCCAACTTCCTGCTCAAATGACTACTCCGACCTGTCACCGCACATAATGTGGACAGAACCACCAACGCCAAAGGAACCATCCTGTGGACCACTCAAAAAACAAAACTAGAATTCAAGGACGTTACCGATGACATCAACCTCATGGTCCTTAGCCTGGGCCGAAAACAAATCATTCTAGGAATGCCTTGGCTGAAGAAATGGAATCCCAGAATCGATTGGATCACCCACTCCCTCACCCTGCCCTGACAACCCCTAATCAATGATAGCCCGATCTGCGACTCTCAACAATATCTCCTCCGATGGCTTGACCATGACGTCGACCGAAACATTGCATTCTCTCTTGTCCAACGATACCCGGAGGACATTGAGTCTCTTCATGAGTACCTCCCTCCGGGTTACAACTCTGAATCAATCAACAAAATCACCATATCCATGCAACTGGCCCAGGAGCAGACAGTCAAAGACATCTCTATCCCTGAGTGGTGCAACAACTACGAAGATGTCTTCTCTGAGTCCTCTCACAGCAAACTACCCCCACATTGCTCGTATGACCACACCATAGATCTCAAACCTTTGTTCGTCCCAAAGATTGCCAAAATTTACCTACTTAACCCAGCAAAGAAAGAGGCCTGCAAAGCCTTTGTCGAAGAACACCTCAAAACCAGCCGAATCGTGCCATTGAAATCCCCTCAAGCCTCCCCCTTCTTCTTCGTTCCCAAGAAGGATGGATCCCTACGTCCCTGCCAGGATTACCAGTATCTTAACTCCCACACCATTTGCAACGCCTACCCCTTGCCCCTCATCTCCAAGTTAATGGACGATATGAAAGACTCCACCTGGTTTACCAAGTTCGATATCTGATGGGGCTACAACAATATCTGCCTATGCGAGGAGGACCAATGGAAAGCGGCCTTCATCATGCCATTGGGACTCTTCGAACCCACTGTAATGTTCTTCAGATTCAACAACGCACCCTCCACTTTTCAGGCCTTTATGAATCACATCTTCGAAGACATGATTGCAGAGCGATGGCTCAAGATCTATATGGACGACCTTGGGATCCATACCACAGGGGACCTACAGCTCCACCACGACAGGACCCGACGAGTACTCTAGCGCTTACAACAGCATGGACTCTCCCTCAAACTCTCCAAATGTCTCTTTGACGCTAAACAAATGGAATTTCTCGGAATGATCGTAGGACAGGGAAAAGTAGAGATGGACTCCACAAAGCTCCGTGCCATCAAAGATTGGAAATCACCAACCACCGTCAAAGGCATCCGTTCCTTCCTAGGCTTCACCAATTTCTATCGCAAATTCATCCCCGGCTTCTCTAACCTCGTAGCTCCCCTAAATCTGCTCACCCGAAAGAATGAACCATGGGCCTGGACTTCTCTGCAACAATGCACTTTCGACTCCCTCTGAGATATCTTCTCTTCAGCACCTGTCCTCCACATCCCCGACGTCTCCCGCCCCTTTACCCTGATGATGGACACCTCTCTCCTTGCCGCAGGCGCTGTCCTCATGCAACGCGACACCAATGGTAATCTCCACCCCTGCGCCTACTTTTCAAAGACTTTCGCCTTCGCAGAATGAAACTATGACATCTATGACTGCGAACTACTCGCAGTCATCCTAGCTCTCTCTGAGTGGTGCCAGTATCTGCTTGGCACCTCCAACCCCATCACCATTCTCACCGACTACAAAAACCTGTCTTACATCAAAGACCCCCGAAAGCTGTCTCGTTGACAAGCCCATTGGTCATTCTTCCTACAAGACTTCCCCATTGAATGGAAGGTCACCCCTGGATCACACATGGGCCCAGCAGATGCCCTCTTCCGGAAGGACGACATCAACACCTCCTCTGACAACGTCAATGCCCCCATCTGGGCTGAGCCCATCATCATCAGTGCACTCGACACCACCCTTATGTGCCATATTCGTTCCTCCTCTGCTACTGACTCTCTCATCCTTCAGGCCATCCAAAGCCTCTCTGATGGCACCTCCCTCTTTTCGCGTTCCACAATGACGGACTGGTCCTTTGACAATGGGCACCTGTATTACAAGAGCCGCATGTACGTCCTGCCCTCTGCCAGGTCCTCCCTCCTACACGCCCTCCATGACTCCCCCACCTCTGGGCATGCCGGTCACTTCCGCACCCAAGCTTTCGTCAAGCGCGACTTCTGGTGGCCTGGCCTTTCCACCTTCGTCCGCAATTTCGTCCTCGGATGCACCATTTGCCAGCAAAATAAGGTTAACATCCATCCAACCACACCTGCGCTGTCCCCTATCCCTTCTGCTGCCACCCTCTCTTTTAGACAGATCTCCGTGGACCTCATCATGGACCTACCACCTTCGGATGGACACGACTCTATCATGGTCGTGGTTGACCATGGGCTTACTAAGGGGGTAATTCTCATCCCTTGCTCAAAGACCATCGACGCACTTGGCGTCACCCAAGCTTTCTTCAACCACGTCTTCAAACACTTTGGACTTCACAACTCCATCATCTCTGACAGAGGCCCCCAATTTGCTTCCGTATTCTCCAGAGAACTCGCACGACTGCTACATTATGATGTCCGACTCTCCACTGCCTATCACCTCCAATCTGACGGACAAACCAAACGGACCAACCAGGAACTAGAAACATATCTTCGCATCTTCTGTGCCAACAACCCCTGAAAATGGTCCGCCCTACTTACCACTGCAGAGTTCCACCATAACTCGGCCCCTCACTCCTCCACCAAAGTCTCCCCTTTCTCCCTTCTCCTCGGATATGAACCCAGAGCTTATCCCACCCTGGGGAAAACCTTCCTATCCACACTAACCAATCGCCTCTCAGCCCTAGAGGAGGCCCGAAAGGAAGCCCTTGCAGTGCATGACTCTGCCCGTCGGATCATGATGAACCGCTTCACTCAGACCTTTTCCCCTTGGCAGGTTGGTGACAAGGTGTGGTTAGAAGCCACTAATCTCCATCTCCATTACCCCTCCAGGAAACTAGCACCCAAACGCCATGGACCCTTCGAAATCACACAGGTACTCTCCCCTCTGACCTACCGTCTCAGCCTACCCCCCACCTGGAAAATTCACGATGTCTTCCATGCCTCCCTCCTCTCCCCCTACCGGGAAACCTCCGCACATGGCCCCAACTTCCTTAAACCACTGCCCACTCTGATCGATAACGAAGAAGAATATGAGATTGATCGGATCATCACTTACTGTGGGACCAATCGAACTCAGCGGTACCTGACTGCGTGGAAAGGCTATTCATCCGCCAAAAATACCTGAGAACCCGAGAGCAATCTCCGCCATGCTCCCCTTATCCTCAAGGAATATAAGGACGCTCATGTCCTACACTAAATCAAGGAGGACACAGCGTTTCTACGTGAAGTACCCCCCTCCCTCGCATGACCTGGCTTTCATCAAACTGTGCCCTCGTTATCCATATCACCATCTCCACCCTCACCTTCATCACAGTTCTCCTCATTATCATCCTTCTCACTTCAACATGCCCGAACAACACCCATTTGCCCACCGTCTCCAGAGGACCACTTTGGCCACTGATATCACACTGCTCCAACTGGTTCTCTCAGACAGTCACCTCACCATCTCTCTTGACAACACTATGGACACTGATTCCCCTCTTCAATCTCTTCTTTCCGCTTATCTAGCTCAGCGAAGTCTCATCTCGTTTGCCTCTTTTCTTGCTAACAACCCTTCCCCTACCCTTACTCAAACATGCTTCTTTGCTACCTCCTTAGATTTACTACAGCGCAACCTGGACCGTTGTCTCTTATCTACTTTGCACCAACTCGGCATCTCGGACCTGGTAGTTGAATGCGACAACCAACTCTATACACACTGCCATACCTCCCTTCCTTTGCCCTCCGTCTTTGCTCCTGCTGTCTCTCATCCCACCACTGCATCCTCTGTCCTGTCCTCACAATCATCCCCCCTTGACACTCCAGCCTCTACGTCATCCTGACCACTAATGATCCCTCCTGTGCGGCCTCCCTCCAACCCTTTGGAGCTCACCCAGCGATGGCCCCATTTACTCCAGTTGGCTGCGAAGCCAACAGACCCCGGCTGTGCCATTGGTGGATCGTCTTGCCTTCCAGCCGTCCTCTCCCATCGATAATGGCAGCAATGACTCTTGGGATGCCTCCGCATACGCTAATACTTCTGGATCCCCTGGATGCTGAGAATTGAGCTATGATGAAAACATTCGAGATGGTACTTCGATTATAGGAAGAGGGTAATGTTACGGTTATTTTGCTCTTTTTACATCTTCGCTCTGATAGTGCTAAACCTTCACAAACATGGGAAGGGACTCACTATATTTATCGCTCAGCCTGATAACGGACAGCTCTCTGCTTTCTGCAACTCTGGCTTATCTATTTCCCTTCACGTAGTCCAGGTCGTTGCTTTCCTCTTTGCCTTCGCTTTTCCTTTGTATCCCCATCTGTCCTCTTTTCTCGACGTTTCCATGGACAGCCCCTCCTCTAGACATTTCTCTCATAATGTCTACGTGTTCCAATCATCCATTTGTTCTATCTAGTTCTTTGACCTTTGATAGGATTCTCAGGCTAGTAGTACTTAAACTAGTTACTGCCCGCACATGTACTTCACACTCGTTCTACATTTGAAACATGTAACTCTTTGTGTCCTCTTGCCAAGGCCCTTCCCTTGTCGATCATATGAACTCTTGGCACTATTGTTCTTCTGTTACCCGAAGGATCTCTTGGGACGTTGTGTCTCTTCGTGAGTACCTCCCAAAGAAGACTCTTCTCACACAACTCGACACAAGGGTTTTGTTAACATAATAACAATCTAGCACAGAAGGCTGACGATGTCCGGCCCACTCCATTTTATAAGCTTCTTAAAACCCTGCATGATCGTGAGACATTGGTCGGGGTATACACACAGAATATTGATGGTCTAGAAGGAAAAGCAGGTCTCCCCACATACCACCGATCATTAACCCAGTCTGGGGATGATTGTGATCTGTGGCACCCCACATGTGTCCCACTCCATGGAAGTCTTTGGTATATTTATTGCCAGCATTGCCATGCAGTACAGGAAATGAAGCCCCACTGGAGTGAGCTCATGCATGGAGCATTTCCTTCTTGCTCTAGCTGCCAGAGAGAAGAACATGCCAGGAGGGAAGTGGAGAAGCAGAGACGGCTGTTTCCGACCATGGTTCCAGATATAGTCTTGTATCAGCAAGAACATCCAGATTCTGATGGTATTGCCGAATTCCAGGTTCAAGATCTCTCTGAAGACCAGTCAATGGATCTCTTAATTGTGGTTGGAACTGGTATGCATGTAACAGGAACTCAACAAATCATTTGGGAATTTGCCAAACAAGTTCAGAAAGGTGTAACACCCTTGTCCTTGGATCCCCAGATTATATATCTTAATCTCGAGTTCAAATGACAAACAAGATGGGAATCTGTTTTTGATCTCTGGATTCAGGCCGACTGTCAAGCTGTGGCCATTGCATTGCTAAATGTACTGCAGGTGGACGAAGAAGTGGAAACATGTCTTCTGGATGCACATGAGGTAGGCCTCTGAAATGTGGTATTAAAATAAAATGACCCAGAGCTGAAATTGGTACCTGCTAGCCTTCAGATTTCATGCAAAATTTGGACCCAGGTCTAGACACGTCAAGTCTATGGGACAGTCTCATGGAGTCAAGCAGTCAATTGCTTGATTCTCACATGAAGTATGTATATCCATATCACCGAGGGCGATAGTAATTCCGAATTTATGACATCCTTGAGTTTGCTTGAAATGTCCATCTACATGGTAAAGTGTAGAGAAGGTTTTGATGTGGTCAGGTTTCATGTTGGAAGAGTGCAGACTTTGGGTAGAAGCAAACACAGTAAGGAATTGGATTTACATCTGCATTTCTTGATGGAGTGTGTCTGTATAGTTGAGGGAAACATATAGATATTTCATATGTACCTTGAATGTCAATTCCTTTTTTTTTGGAGGGGGGGAAGGTTGCAGATGCCAAACTTTTAGGGGCAACTCAGCTTTTGCTCTCTTTCCACTTGCGGGAATCCCGGAAGCACCAGAAGTAATACCGGACCAGAAGACGAGTCGTTGCAGTGAATCAGTTCATTAATTTTACACAGTGCATCAAATATTAGCCATAATTATTTTCCTTTTCTCTCCAAACAACTTGATTCTGAACAGGTTAGTCTATCTAGTAAAAGTGGCCCAGCCAATTTGCATCCACGAGCTTTGTGCCAGATGACATTTCAGAACACCCACTGCTTACCATTCCACATGTGCATGTCCAACCAACCTTTTCTGGACTTTTTATCCTGGCTTGCACACTGACGTTCTTCTCACATCATGGGCACTTTGGTTTAGGAAGTCCCCAAGGGTTGTGACTCAGGGTTCCATATGCTATCATCATGACGGAGATAAGCTATAAATTCATCAGATGAAACCAAACCAAAGTGTTATTCTTACCATCATCAAAGGGATCACATTGCATCAAAACCACTGGACTAGACTCCAGGAACTGTCTTCTTCCCCCAAATTCCTCTACAAAGGCATCTTTGACTGATATACCGCTATAGTACAAGGTAAGGCAAAAGCCATTGAGCTGATTTGCAACCATTGGTGGATTAACAGATCCAGTAGCAAATCCGATGATAAAGCTCAACCCCAATCTAAGCACATGGGCCACATGTAGGTATCTTATTTCCTTGTCATGAAAAAAACTCACCCATTCATCAGAAGCCTTTCGACTATCATCGACCTTAAATTTTGGTCCACACACCAATGCTATAAGCCCTTTGAGAGAGCTTTTTGACAAACAGATGTACTGCAGTAAGCCTGCTGGTAGGTATCGAGTCACCATCTAATCATCATCAGTTAGTGCTTCTGGTAAATCCACTCAAATGACTGTTATCAGTCACACCTTGGATAGCATCTCATCTCCAGTTCCACATGTAGCCTCACCTGTACCAATCACACTGTGTGTTTCCAAAGTGATTAATACTGAGATGTCCTTCTTCCTCAGAAGTGTGCACGGAAGCACATTTGGTGTGACTTGCGTGATATTTGCATGGTTGAAGTACACCTATGTACAGTGTCAAAAGGAAGTGTTGAAAATAAATTGGATCTATTACCAGCACATCCCATAGGCATGGTCCATATAAACCCCTCAGTGATATGTTAAGGTGCTCTTGAAGAGGGTTTGAGTCTTATCCTGTTAACGCAGTCAAGAGCAATGGACTAGTATTCATAAAACGCTCTGTGCCCCAGTATGTCAACTGTTGAAATAATGTAGTCTGGCAGACCACTTATCCATTAAGTCAACTAACCTGGATCAGAACCCTCTTCTAGATGCTACACCGATGACAAATGAAATGGCCACCAGGGAGAGTAGCTATCTCCTCTGGTGAGAGACATCCAAACTCAAATATTTCATCCACATATCTGTCAACACAAAAAGCCAATGTGCAACCAGGTTCCTGGCACAGGACCAGCTCGCCGTAGTCACTACAGCCACTACACCTCTGGAACCATGAATCATGAGCAGATTGAAACATGACCAAAAACTGGAATGGGGTTGATGTACACACTCTTATGGAAGCACTATCTAGCTCCATCTTGTCACTCCCAGATTGCAGGTGTGAAGGCAAAGACATGCTGGAGGCATTTCCAGTAGTCTCTGGTAAGGAACAGGCTTTCAGCGAGGGTAATGGATGGTGGTTGCACTCATTGGCTTTTTTGGCATGTTTCATAGAGACAGAAAGCATTTGAGAATAAGAACTAATGATTTTGGGTGACATAAGTAGTAATTTTCGCAGGAAAAGAGGTTCTGGAACTGAAGTCCATGCCAATGAAATTTATAGATTGATCCTTGCAGAGTATGGAGCCAAACAAACTAGGCCCAATCAAGTTCCAGATACTGGTAACTTGGATTTGAGCGCAAGTGACAGGCTGGCCACCATTCTATCTGTCACTGTCCAGTAGCCTAGTATTATATTCCATGATTGTGACTGATGAGACCTAGAAAAAAACCATGTTGAGGATTGCACAGAATCAAGCCAATACTCATAGGAAACATGGTGCCATTGCCTCAGCCATAAATGTTTATGTCACCACCCTGACAACGACAGGACTCCACTGTTTCTTAAATCCACATTTGGAGATCACTCCACTTTATGCAGGAGAGTATCATGAGCTTGGATTTTTTCCATAGGATATGGTGAGGTTCACATGTTGTTTGCTCTAGGAGTGGTTTGTATGGGTAAATGATCCTCATGGTTCCATTTCTATCAAGTCCTTGTAAATAAACTATGATTAATAGTTCTGCCTGCTGTCATGACCCTGGAGTGGTCTCTTACGCTCATCCTCAAATGAAATCCTTTCAATACATGTGTATGTGTGCTGGTCTGTCTTCTTCTTGTTCTTCTAGTGGTGGCACTAGATCAGGTTTCTTTAGTGCTCTGATTCTCGAGCATCCTTCCCCCAACTGTAGCAAAGAGTCAAAGTTAGAGTTCTGTGTGTACCCTACTTCTATGATAGAAAAATCCTTACATTTGATGACACAAGCTAACATTGTCCTCAAAGGCCAATTAACAACAGGCTTCTACCTTCTGGCACTTCCATGTCCTGGAAGCATCCACAGTGTGTTGATGATCTGATGATATAACCAGACACAGAATTGAATTGCACAGTTTTCTAACCCTAACCCTAACCCTAAACTAATCCTAAGAAAAAAAAACCCTAAACACAGTTTTGTTCGTAAATATTTGTGACAAGTACCATGATCCATACCTCCACCATGGACATCACTCTTAAATATGATGATCTCCCTTTCTGTTCTAAATCATCACTGGAAAACCCCTTGGAGCTAATTAAAGGATTCATTAGACTGGTTGAAATGGTGGGAGGTCCAGTTCTGGGAAGGATATTACCCATGTAAACCCTTCTCACGAGTTGAGAAACTACTGAGAGGAGATCATGAAATCATAAAGTGAGCTGCTTCAAACACATTGTGGCAAGAACAATGTGAATTCCTCCCACATTATGTTGGATATTCCACCGATGCATGTCTTTTCAGATTCAAACTCTGGTCCTTCTGGGTCCACCAACAACACAATAACTCTGAGGGTTCTGACAGAGGCAGAGGCACTGATGGAACCAAAACCAGAACCGGTAAGTCTACCTGAAGTTGTTGGAATTTACTTAGCCCTATGCAATAATAAAGCAATGAGCTTCAAGGGATTCTGACTCAGAAGAAGAAGAATGTGATTTTTTGCCTCACATCATCTTCTTGTTTTATACTTCATACTGACACTCATTGCTTCAGACCCTCACTGCTCCAGACCTTCCGAGTACACCGATGACCCGGAACCGGTATGTTGCAAGACACCTATTGGAATTTACTGACCCATGTAATGTCTATATCAAGACTGCCTTTGTCTTCAAATTTCTTCCCCATGCACCACCTGATCCCCTTTACTGCATGGACGGAACACCTGATTGAAATGCTATGTTGGCAAGTCTCTGTTCTTTATCCGATATATTGGCACAGGAAGAAGTGAGGTTACAGTTGATAGTCATTATTTCAAACTCAAACTTAAACTCATTCACCTTGGACAGTTTGGTTTGTAGGATATTAACTTCCAGCAGTTCATTTCTAATTTCAACAAAGTTCAAGTGATGGAAAAGGAGGCTGTGGTTGGGCATCCAGAGGTTGGCATTTCTTAAACAGATAAACAGATAAAAGACCCATACTAATTTTGAGACCAACAGCTAATGGCATTCCTTTATAGTGCATGTAATGAAATCAACACACAGGTCCAGAATTGTTGTGCAGATCTGATAGCATATCTTCAGAGGGAATGGTCATTAGATGAGGGTGACTCTGGGAGAGACATTGACATAATCTCATCCTGGTTACAGCAGTTTCAGACATAGGTATAAAATCAGTTATGCCCCCTTGCTGATGAGAACAATGCTATACAAAATAAAGCACTATGTATGTATAGCTTGAAGTATCTGCATGATCGCATGCTAACAATGTACTGTCCTCATTCTCATTGAATCTGACATTCACTCCTGGGTTCTGGGTTAACTCAGAAGACAGGGCATGGAAGATACAGAAGACATGTAAGACGTGTAAGACAACTCGGTATGGTTATTCTGGAAAAACCAGGGATAACATTTCGAATGTTCCTGCTTCCAGAACTACCTATTCCAGGAATTCAGGTGTTGTTCCAGTGTTGAGTGCACCTGGAACTGCAGTCAGTTCCACTTCTGGAAATGACACCGGCCCCACATGTAGTCATGTAATATAACATAAATGTTTGAATTGGAGATTAAATATGCCTGCATTATTAGTGTAGGCACTTGTGTAGACATTCCTTAGAAAGCCCCAGAATCACTTTTCATTCTTCCAATCTTCCAAGAACTTGTGCTGATCTTGTCCCACCACTCAGTCACTTCATCTGGGTTTGAAGACTTGGAAACATGGAAGCAAGGTAAAAAGATCTGAAAAATATAGGTCATTGAAAGCGGTGCAAAGAATACCGATGAAGAATAGAACCCTTATGATCAAGTTCCGAGTTTCAGACTTTCAAAGGCAACAAAAAACACCTAGGCACTACATGGCATACAAGGAATTCATAATACATATGGCTTCAATTCTGGGACCGTTCATCCTTCTTACAGCTCAGCTCTTCCTCCAACTCCTTTATTTTGTTCATCAACTCCTTCCTCTCCTGTTGATGATGCTCAATAAATTGCACTAGGATCCTCTCTGGTTCATCGACAATTTCTGTCAACTGGGAAATGAGGTTGTTGACATTGGGGCTCTCCTCTCTGGTGGTTCTCCCACCCGCAACGCTCTGCGATCTGGCAGCTTTTCCACAACAATGGTGAAGGAATGGATGACCTATCTTATTTTTCATGAAATAAACCAAGAAAAACAATTAAGCTAACCTTCGAATTTGCACAGAGTCTTTGCGTGAATGCATGCCTTGCATGCACGCCTGGCAATAGAACTCTGAATACACTTGATTCCACGGCTCTTGCAATGTTCACATGCCTGTATTTAAAGTCAAGTGTCAAGTTTTGACTGACAAGAATTCAATTGCTTACTCACCTTTGCAGCATCAGAATGGTTTTTCAACCCAACCCCTGGATGTGCTTTTCCTTTAGGGATCAGGTCATTGGAGGAGCCAATTTGTAAATTGTCTTCGCCATCTGTGTCAATCGTTTTCTTAGACTTGAATGATTTCAATTTCAATTTTTGTCTCTTGGAGGGTCGGCTCTTGGGCTCCACCCTCATAGCACACTTCTTGCCCTTGTGATCTGAGAGGGTTGTATTTCCATCATAGTTGAACTCCAGAACAGCTTCAATGGCACGCTGCTTGCCCTTCCAATCAGGAAGGCTTGTGCTTCTGACATTTCCAGACTCGGGAACAACTTGCTCGCCAAGTCCTGGTATGCATGCTGTCAACTTTATGGAGATGAATTACAATAAAAATGTTTACCGTCCCCTAAACGTGTTTCAGATGCTGGTGGTTCGGAGAGCTTGAGTCTGACCTGGATAGGTCCTTGTACCTTCGGAATCGGGTTGGACACCTTCATGACCTCAGGAGAAGGTGTTTTTGAAGGTGTTGGAATGTTATCTACCTTCAGGTTCACTGTATTTGAATTAGTCTGACATCTGCGGTGAGTCAGACTACTCACCTGATGCTGGCAAGACATGCCACCAGAGGTCATCCCCAGCAACTGGTGGCAGTGCATCCACTGGAACCTCCATGTATTCCTTGCCCATAACGAACAGGTCATCTGACTGCACCTTGTCAAACTTCAGCATCACCAAGCTCATGCAGTTTACAAAGTAATGGTCGATCATCGCGTTGAGGCTACCGAGGAGTTTGGGGTGAGGATTTGAGGGACTAGGTTTTGATACCTTGTTCTGTAAACAGGATGAAAAACATAGCTGGTCCAAATACGGGAACACAGACATACATTTTCAGATTGGAGGTTCTTCTGCATCCAGGGACCCCATTCTTCCTTTGGCCCATGGATACGTGGAATGATATTGAGGGCCACTTGTATATGTGCTGTGACCTGCAGCACTTCGTCGTCGATGGGTGGGGTGCTCATTTGTCTTGAACAGTTCCGGTGTGTGTTTTCAACCTTGTGTCAGCACTTACATAACCTGCAAAGCTTATATAACGCATGTTGGTGTCTTTGCGTCTGGGCCACCAGATCCTTCAATGGCACCTCTCTCCACCATCACCACTATCACCACCACCACCACCACCATCATGGCCCCTCCTATACAGAGGAAGGACTTGAAAACATTCCTCAGGGATCTCAAGGAGTTCATAATTGACGAAGGTGAATCACTTTCCACAGGCGACAAAAAGTATTTAGAGGTGGATCGGGGCAAAGTATCGATTGCGGCGACACTGACTATAGTCTTGGTCACAGTCTACCAGAGAATTGGCCACATACATCGATGGACAGAAAGACCAGTCCGCTCAATTCGACTGGCCAGACCAGAACCAACTGGCTAGTGAGACCGTCTTGAAATGGCTCCACAAATGGGCTGATGAGAGGAGGACACGAAGTGAGTGATATATTGGTGTATTCTTTGACATCACATCATGATGCAATAGATCAGGGCACCTCCAATTCAAATTCAGTTTCTTTGGCTGGAGAACGTTGGGTGCATATCACTCCAAGAAATAAATCTGAAATCTGAATCTGGCACACGCTTGTTCACTCCATCAAGGTCTTGTGTGATGGTAGCAGCCACACCAATGCTCTGGGTGTAGAACGTCGGGTGAGTATCACTCCATGAAATCTGAAATCAAAATCAAATCTGAAATCTGGCACATGCTCATTCACTTTATCAAGGTCTCACATGATCGTAGCAGCCACACCAATACTCCAGCTAGAGAAGGTCAGGTGAGTATCAATTGCTCCACGACAGCCAGAACATGCTTATTCACTCTATCAAGGTCTCACACAATGGTA
>JBBPUA010000426.1:0-18298 GCA_038094355.1 Afroboletus lepidellus | reverse complement strand
CAACGGCGGCGATGGGGAAGATGTCTGTACACGACGGCGACGGCGACGAGATCACACAGGGGATGGTTTTTTGGTATTCTTTTAATGATGAGGATGACAGTGACGACGACAACAAGTACCAACGCTCGCCCACCGCCTTCTCCACACGCGCAGTCTTTCCCTCGTCGATATGGGCCAACATGGTGGACTGGTGAGGTCCGGCGGGGCGACGGTCGGCACTGGCAGTGGCTGGGGTCCTGGCGCAGTGATTGGCGCTCAGCGCTCAGCTAGCGCTTCGTAGTCTCGTCTTGTCAGTAGGCTAAAGTGCCCTTGCCGCCAGCCATCAGCGTTCAGCGGCCATCTCTGCCCTTCCCAATGGGCGCCAGCGCTCGCTCACCGCCTTCATCTTATCGACACGGGACCAATCGCGCCTTCTCCGCCTTCGCCTTGGCTGTCTGACGTACCTCGCGTGCCTTGCTCTTTTGGTTGACGTTCCTTCAATATGACTGCATACGTGTCTTCGCCCATTTTTACCTGTTGCATCGGATTTATGTGCGGGGTCAGTGTATGGACCTGGAATCGAGCATCATCCCTCCTTCTCCCATTGTCCCTTCCATCACCACAGCAATCATTGGTCTGAGTTGCTATCAGTGTCACTTCTGTCCGTTCCCATGCCACGCTCTAGCTCGGAAAGCGAGTATCGTTTACCTCTGCTGGAAAAACTCTTCGTGCCTCAACCTCTATGGTGCCAAACTTTCTCGCCTATATGGATCACTATCATTGTTGTATCAGGGCAGCTGGTTCTCTGTCTTCTCATATGGGTTTTTGTAGGACGCATGATCAACAACACCATTCCACTTCCAGATAATCTAGCTATCTGGACTCACGAGAACCCAAGTGAGGTAAACATGTTGATCACAGTGATCTCCACGATATTGGGGATAATCGGATCATGGTAAGCTTCTTTTTCATATTCTGCATGGATGGGATCTCAAATTAGGTAGCCTTCTGGGTATCGCTGTTCAACATGCCTTGATGTTTCGTCTTTCTCGTGGGATTCAGTTGCCGATGGTGACAGCATGGATTCAGCTTGCTCGCAACTCCCTTCTCCTTCAACCTCACCACCACCTGTGGTGGACACTCTTATCTGTGGCATGGGTCTGTGTAATACATCTTCTGACAACCGCGTACGTGCATTTGCAAGTGATGTGGCATCACGATGAGACCTTACAATCTGCAGGTGGTCGAATCTGTTGACACTGGAATTGATAGTCCAACAGTTTACAGGGGCCGGACGTGAGCTTGACCTCCTTAATTCTGCCGTTTCTGGATATATCTACAACCATGAAAATCTCCCCCCTATTCATCCGACTGCTCAGAATTATTCTCTAACGACAGAAAGCACTGATTATCGTGGGTTACAACTGATTCTGTGTGAAGTTGTGAGCCTGACTCCTGGCAGTGGCGGGGGAAATCAGTGCCTTATCACAGGCGGCGATATCAGCTGCATTGACTGCCACAAATAGTCCCATGCCAATTTATCCTGCTTTCGTACAATCATCTAATTCTTCGACAGGCAAGTTCGGATTCATGTAGTGCAGTGTGCCAAAGATTGATCCCAAAGGTCAATCAGGAGGGCTGCTTCCTGCATTTTTTGATGCATCCCCGCCCAGTTCACCTTTCCTGAAATTTTCATCGCCGGGGAAGAACTACAAAGGACTCTCCTCGACATACGCCATTGTGCAGCAGGGATATACAGCAAATGTCTCTTGCAGGATGTCATCTTCTCCGACCATTACACTGGATAATACTGCTTCAGTGGACTGGACTTTCGAGACCCCCTCTGGTCAGCGTGTTGATCAAACATTGCAAGTGTGGTCTTGGAGTACGGACTGTTCAGGAAGTGCAGATTACTGTGAGTGTCCCTAGGCCTCTACTTTACGATTTAATCAGACACCTCGTATAGATACAGGGGAAGTGTATGTTTTAGCAGGAAATGGTTCCGTGCCACGGCCTGGCCTTTTTGCATCTTCCGTGTGTTTTTATCAGGATTTCTCTGGTCCATCAAACCAGTCTTTTCGTGAGTTTCCTCATACCTATGAACCTAGCCCGTGCGGTCTAAGGTTTTCAAACAATGATAGTGCTGCTTACACAGTTGCCAAACAACTCGTTATATCATGATTTCTACGCAACACAACCTGATCTTCGAACCGTTTGCCAAGTTACTCCAATAGTCACTACCGTAGAAGTGCTTTACGACAACAATGGAACAGCATACACCCGTAATACCCACGCAGCGGAACAACCAGCTAATTCTTGGCCTTTGGTCTTGTTTCCTGGTTTTAAGATTTGGGAAACCTACTTCCTTGCACAGGGGCTGTATTCAAACTGGATGGCTGACAACGTCGCTGTTCTTGCTGATAACGCCTTACGTGGGACCTCGAGTCTTAGCGACAAAACTATAGCAGTCTTGGCAAGTGGATGCGTGGCTCTTGTCCGATTTGTTTACTGATGGTTGAGTAGGAACAGTATCTGCGAGGAATTGTAGAGTATCTGGCCAGCGTAATAGTTTCATCCTATTCAGTTTCCAATCTGGTCTCACAACCTTCAATAGCGAGAGCGTATCATCTTGACATATAACCTGACAGACTCGGGGGGCACTCTACCCGATAATATGACTATCCCGATCAGCGGCACCATGAACGTGCAGACCATGGGTTGGAAGTTTCACCCACGAACACATGGCATATCCCTCGCAGTAATAACGCTTGTTACCGCACTGACGGTAGCATTTGGCATTTTCGCGCTGGTAGAAGCCAACCGTCAGAGAGCGATTCGTCAGAGAACAGTCGGCGTAGCTGTGCTCAACCCGACGAATCTTGTTGACGTGCTGGTCTCTGCGTCGACTGGAAACCTTGCCAGCGCGCTGGCGCAGTGTAAGGTCAGAGAGGATCACGAGAGGTTGAGGGTTGAACTAGTTGTGACGGAGGAGGGCCAAGCCGTGTTGAATGCTCGCTGATGCTTCTGGTTTTCGGTTTCCTTTACAAGACTGTCATTTATTGTATGCCCGTTTCATATGCCCATTCTATAACTTTGGTTTGTAGTCGCCCACTTCACTGGTTTATCAGTCTGAAAAGTCGCCAGAACGCGGTGCCTGCGCTCACTGCGATGATACATAGCAGTAACTTGAATCGTCTCGCTATTGTCATAGCAGCTCAGACAGCCGCTCGATTTCCCTGTCGCTCAAATCAGTACGATCAACTGGATAAGGTTTCGTCCATACCGAATCCAGATTTCTGTGCCTCGTTCTCATGTAGCCAGTGACTGGCCGGTCCTCGTGCCAGGAGGGTTAAGGGTCCGTGCAACGTGTTGAACAGCCATGAGCGCACGCAACTTGCCGAGAAACCAGCATGCCCACCACCATCATTGGTCACAAAATGGAGCACAATTTGGACGAAACGAGTCGGCAGGCCAACCGAAAACTAAGAACATCTTCTTGATCATTCCGAGGGCTGGGGCCATACCGTCGAGTTGGCGCATCAGCACTGGGAGCACGTTTGTCCATGTGGATACCCTGAAAGCATTGTACTAAAGAGGCTTGATATCGGACCTTGGGCCTGTACATCGTTTTCGCTCGCCTCAAACGCGATCCCGCTCTCTTCCAGTCGATTCTTGTCAGTTATGCACCACCCAGAGGTCGTCTATGATGCGGTTAGGCCGCTTGTGTGGGTAAGTCCTAGCGATCTCTCCCGGGCGTTTCACTTTAGAACCGGTTGATAGACTCCAACAAGAGGAAACGACATCCCGCCGTACGCAGTCCCGCTCTGCGAAGGACCCAATGGTCCCTTGTACGTCGCCCGGGGTCCCCTTTCGGTATACACATTCAATGGTGTCTATCTCAGCGAGTACTGACATGTCGAGTCCCAGGGCGAAATGCGTGCGTACTCTTCGCGCCGTGAGCACATGGAATGACACTGCTTCACAGATATTGGCACCACGAGCCACGCGTCCAGCGAGGGTGCCCGACTGTGCGATGCATATGGCCGAAGCCACACCGTACGTGCCCGTCCCGCAGGATCGTCTTGTGACACAGACCGTCCCACTAACCAATCCTCACAGGTTTTCGAGTACGAGGTGCTGACGTGTGCCTCGAGGATGCGATTTCATCTGGATGGCCTGCAGCCGGTCATACCAACCACGGAGCCAGCAAGGGCGACCCCACGGTTGCATATCAACCGAGACATCGTGCAGACAACGAGGATCGTAAACCCTCCGCCGAAGACGCCTGGTCCGCTTACGCCGTTTACAGGTGGCAAGCCTGTGTAAGTGCCTCTTTCCTTGACTACCAACATGAGCTTTTTGAGACTCCTTTTCAGCAGGACGCCCTCAAACGACACCGGAAGGAGGAAGTATGCAAATGACCCACCGCCGTACACGGCCCCGATAGGCGGTTGGGTTGAGGTGCCGAAACAGCAACCTGTTGCCCTCAGTGACCGCGAGAACGTTCAATTCGACCACTTGGCGTAAGTTGTCCTTGGGAACCGGTTAATGGGCAGACCTTCATGCAACACGACAGTCGGTCCAAGTCCTTCGTCTTGATCGACGACACCAATTCTGTGGGTTGTCTTCACTGCCGAATGCTCTTGTGAGGCTTACCGGCCTCGGGTCTCCATTAGATGCAATCCTCATGGTCACAGTCGCGAGCGGCTCTCGCGGGCCTTGTCGATACCATGTCTTCGAATTCCAAATGGGAAGGGTTTGATGTCAGGTTCTTACACCACGCACAGGGTCGTCAGTGTGTCAAGGCGAGTCGCTGACCGCGTTTATGACTTCACGATCCCTGAGTCATCGATC
Source organism: Afroboletus lepidellus (assembly GCA_038094355.1). Lineage (NCBI taxonomy): Eukaryota > Fungi > Basidiomycota > Agaricomycetes > Boletales > Boletaceae > Afroboletus > Afroboletus lepidellus. The sequence goes on along the minus strand of JBBPUA010000426.1, from coordinate 13,465 downwards.
TTAGACTAGGGAAGAATTTGAGTCGGTATTCAACTCTGTTGCAATGTGGCGAAGTCAGTCCGAGCTCAGCTAATACCATCGCTGTTCTGTTGACATCGATGTGGCGTCCAGGCGACAAGGCGATGGCCGCCAAGGTGGCCCAGGTGTTCGAAGAAAGCCTGCCGCTAATCTGTGAGACCCACACCCCGAGACCGGTCAACCTGGTCATCATCACAGACAGTATCGCAGGTGAGCCGTCGGTTTCATCGAGGCTCGGGATGATACCCATTCCGAGCAGTCGATACCCAAGAGCTTTTCGACGCCATGGTCTACTTTTGTGAGAAACTCGATCGGAAATGCGTTCCTCCGCACATGTTCCGTATTCATCTGCTCCAGATGGGCGAAGACAGGAAGGCCATCCAGCCACTGCATGATTTCTGTGATCGGGTCGCCCAACGGGACCACGACAGGGCGAGTAGCTCCATCGTGGTCTTTTCACGTGTACTCATGTCTGGCGTTTAATAGCGTATTCTCAACATCGTAAGCTTCCACAGAGGAAGAGGGCCCCTCAATGCCCATAACATCTTCAAACTCCTTCTCACCTCGACACACATCTCGATCGAAGAGGATCCTGACGTCCGGGAGAGGCTACCGCCTGAGGTGATAGAAGCGCAGTTCCAGGAAGTAGAGAGGATCAGAACGATGGGCAAGATTTGAAGACGCTGGGTACCTATGCCAGCGAACGTGACATACCTCGGGGACACAAGGTCAGGCAAGGTCTTGGACAACATATTCACGTTTATTCTCAGGACTCCCGTGTATCAACAAGGATGTTTAGCTAGCGACGATTCTATGGTCCTTTTTCTCTGTAGACCTGTTGTGTCAACTATCTCGTCTCCACCAGCGATGCGTGGTGCACTGCATGGGTAGCACCGACGAGACCTCACAAATGCACTGAGGGCCAGGCGTGCTCCAAGTCAGACGAGAGTGATTGACAAAGGACGTCGACTCGTCATTCTCGGTGTTCACATTCTTGATCTATTCACTTACCTCCATCAGCAAACGCGACGGCCACTATGCGTTCTCAAAGTTCAATTCTTCCCCCCAGCAACACCGTGCACCACTACAAAGCTTATGCTGGCAGGCGGCATGAACCAGTAACACCACGAATCATCCTTCACGAAAAGTGGTTATTCAATACAGCTAACTGCGCACACCTTGGATGACCTGAACCATGACTTATCAGATCAGGCGAGATCACTACACTGTAGCACTAGAAGCACTCTCAAGGTGACCAGGAGCTTTATCAAAGATACGTGTGGCTGTGGCTTTCGTGCTGATGTAGGCTTGTCGACGTGGTTTGATTGAAGGGTTGGGAGTGGGGATAGTGAATGTTCGGACCTGCTGTCGCGCTTGTGTTCAACGGCGTCATTCAATTGTTAGCGAGTAGCGTCGATGTCAAGCACTTTCATTTGTCGGTTGGTGGCTTGTTGGATGGTGCTCGCACATGGGAAATAACTCGAAAGGCCATGACCGAGGACTTTAAGTTTGTATACCAACGTACGTGATGAACAATTTAATCTGAGAAAACACCGTTGTCTGTTTCTATACCACAGCTTTTGGTGGCATTTATGGCAAGATGCAATCATCGCCGCAGAATCGATCTACAAGGACCATCGTTCCATTTTCGTTTCCCAATCGCCCATCCTCCTGGTCGCTGCAATAGCGGTGGTCATCAACTCTATCCCCAATATAATGTCCAACGCCAAAAGCGAGAATCACGCTTCTCTCTTAAAGAAGCACCGGGAAAGACATTAGTATGTCTTTCCTTCCCCCATTCATGGGTGACCGGTGACCATCACAGTTGTGTCTCTGCAGGTGTTCCTCTGTGGCTTTTGTCGGGACCATGATCGTCAAGAGGACCGTCCCGCTACCAGATAAGTTGGCCAATTGTGCTCATAAGAACTCAAGTGAGACGAACATGTTGGTCACAGCGACATCCACAGCACTGGGAATGGTTGTGTCGGGGAAAGTACATATCCTTGATGTATTACATGGTCGAGACTCAATAATCAGCCTTTTGGGTATCAGTGTCCAACACGCCCTAACATCTCGGCTTCCTCATGGGCTTCGGTTCTCGACAGTGACAGCATGGATTCAGCTCGCCAGCAACTCCCTTTTTCTTCAACCCCACCGCCATCCATTATGGACGCTCGTGTCTGCACTATGGATTTGTGTTATTGGCTTTCTGACAACAGCGTACGTGGACCCGCCAGCAACGTGGGATCATGTTCAACATTATTGCAGATGGTCGAATCTATTGACGCCAGAAATGGTGATCCAGCAGTTTGCAGTGACAGGACAGGAGATCGATTTCCTCAACCCTGCCGTTTCCAACTATATCTATAGTGACCTGGAAGGACTTCCCCCTATTGATCCAGCCGTTCCGATTTGCACTCTAACGCCATTTAATGCTAGCTACTCTGTGGGTCAATTAGCTATGTGAAATTCATAGACCTTTCTGACTGTTGAGTGACAGCGGTAGCACTACCGGACACTTTCTCACCGGCAGGAAGAGCGGCTGCATTGACACCGGATTTCCTACTCTGATAGGCCCCTTTAATTCTTCGACAGGCAAGCATGGATTCCAACGATTCTGAGTGCTAATGAACAGTGATAATAAGGGGGATGCTTTCTGCTGTTCCCAACTATTCTCCGTCTGTCTATTTGTCCACCATCCGGATTCCCCCTCTGGATGAAAATTATGAAGGGCTCTCTTCGGCGTATTCGCTTGTACAGCAAGGATATGCAGCTAATGTGTCTTGCATGATGTCGTCTTCTCCGACTATAGTCTTGAACAATACCTCTTTTTCAGAGAGAGTATTCGAGACCCACTGGCGTTCGTGTTGATGAGGTCATGCAAACCTGGTCCTGGACGACGAATTGCTCTGCGAACGCGGATTACTGTCAGTACTCTCACATTTTGCTTGGCCATGCAGACAGATACGTTATGTAGATATAGGCGAAGTATACGTTATGGCGCTCAACTCGATTTTCTCTGGTGGTGTCTCACCGGGGGCTGGCCTCTTTGCAACTTCAGTATGCTTTTACCAAAATTTCTCTGGTTCATCGAATCAGTCCTTCCATGAGTCGTTTTTTGTCTTTAGCCACGCATTCTAACACTTCATGCTGCGGTAGTTTTCCTTACGCAGTCACCAGAAATTTCAGGTTACGAAGGTGTCTATACAGCCGAGCCTGATCTACGAACCGTCTGCCAAATCACTCCAATGGTCAGCACCGTGGAAGTATACTACAGCGAAAGTGGCACCGTAGACGCCAGCAATGTCCAGACATCAGTGCAACTTCCGGCTGACAGTTTTCCTTTGGTCTTGCTCCCGGGTTTCGCGGTTTTGGGAACATACCTCATGGCTCAAGGGCCGTATTCAAATTCGATGGCAGACGATGTTGTTGATATCTGGCCCGCCGGCAATACTCTTACTGCGATTATCCTCGGTGATGATGGAAATACAACCTTCAGTACCGGCGACATCACCATGACACTACTGGTAGGCAAATGTGCGACTCTTGTCGGATCCATTTAACAGTCAAGCAGGAACAATATCTACGAGGAATTATCGAATATCTTGGCACTGTAATAATTTATCCTTCCGGTCTCTAACTCTGGCTGACAATCTTCAAAGATGAGCGTATTCTCTCGACCGGTAATCTGACGCAGCCGGGGCAACCACTTCCTGGAAATATGACCATCCAGATGAACTGGAGGTGCATACCATGGGCTGGCGTTTCCATATACGAACGCACGGCATATCCCCTCGCTGTGATCTCGCTGGTCACTGCCGTCACCGTGGCGTCGAGCATTTTCGCGCTGATGGAAGCCAGCTATCAAAAGCCAGTCAGCGTAGCTGTGCTCAACCCAACGAATCTCACTGACGTTCTGGTCTCTGCGTCGACGGGAAATTCGCCAATGCACTTCGCAGTGCAAGGTCAAGGAGGGTCGCGGGAGGTTGAAGGTTGAACTAGTCATGACGGAAGAGGGCCAAGTTGTGCTGAATGCTTGCTGACGTCTTCCGATGATCCCACCCAGATCTGGATCTGGGTTTTCGGTGTCCTGTACACATTTATTGCATATTTCTCAGTAACTATGGGTTCGATTTCCTGCATTCTCGTACTTACGACCAGTCAGAGCAACGTACAACCACGAATCAGCGCATATACGAGGCCTGGTGATGCGGTTTGTCGCGAACGATTCTCCAATTTTCGCCTTCGTCGCCACGCACGCCTCTTTGAGCTCAATATAGTTACTTTTGAACATTGCTACGGTCTCGCAGAGGATCATTAAACCGGCCTTTGCAGTCCTCTGCGCAAATGAGCAGTGTCTCCGAGTGGGCAAGGGGCGGACCGCGGGATTGCAACGATGCCGTGGAGGTCGCGGTGATCATCGCGGCATTATCGTGACGACGACGCGCCATTCCTGCGCGCGCACGCCATGTTTCCAGGGCGTCGTCCACGTCTATGTGGTGTAGGCGTGCCCACCATCAATCATGGGTTGTGCTACAGAAAGCCAAATCAGGCGGTGAAACGCTAGATGAGTCGGATCGACGCACGCTCAGACTCGAATTTCCATCTAAAGTGCCCTGCACTTGCAAATTCTACAGCTGGTATGAAAGCACGTCGACCCCCGCGGACCTGGGCGACGACCTTGTCCAGACGATCGGGTCCGTATTCAAGTTGCCTGAGTTCAAGAACCCCGTCTCATGACGAATACGAGTTGGACACTCGCGCAAAGTTGCCCATGCTGATCTCTCCGCGTTTTTCGAGCGTAGCTATTTGCCCATCGGCCCCCGCTCTGTCTTTGGAGTAGACACCAGGGAGGGTTGGAAGTGGCGAGAGTCGATGAAGGTAATTCAGACCGCCGGGTTGGGAAATGGCAGCGGATCAATGGCGGACGAAGCGGAAAGGACAGCGCAATGAGTGACGCGCGCCAACTCGAATCGAGTCGGAACGGACTTGCCGGTTGAAGATTATGTAAACGAGGCAGCGAGGACAAGGAGGACACCGCCAACCTTGCCGGTCCCGTCTCCTTGTCACTTCTGATCTCCATCCCAATATACCCGGACATCTCGTGACACTCAACCTGCAACCTTCTACGTAATGCTCGTCGATACACGAACCTGTTCCACCTGCACCCCAGCTCAACGACGGTTACACGCCCTATTGGGCTCGTATCACCCGTCAAAAACGACACGGTCTTCTCCATCTCGGCCGCTGTACCTGAATCTCCCCTCAGGACTGCCAAGCACGCATCCACCCGAACCTTGACCTGGACGTCCATCACTACCTAAACTCGTCCAAGCTATCGCTCAGCGCTTGTCGGACCACATCGGCAATGCGAACCCAAAAGCGGCGACAGCAACATGTCTGAAGCCGAGAGTGAGGCCTCTCCGTCTACTTGCCCCCCAGTGACGGTCCTCTTCCGCCCACCGTACGAGCGGTACTTGGTCACGACCCGCAGCCGGTGCTGGCCATTCAGCTGAAGCGGTTCCAATACGAAAGCGAGAGACCACGCGATGACGGCAGAAGGGACTGGGCATTTATCAGTGACACGGTCGTCGGACTGCCGCAGTGCATTGCTCCGAGGGTCTGACTCAGGGTGGATTCGTGATCCAATGGTTAATTCTATTATTATTACTTTCTCTGGCGCAATTCTGCCTTCGAAAGAAACGAAGATCCGAAGCAGGGTTTACCTCGTGCTGATGGCCAGCCTCGGCAAAGTTTAGGACCCGGGCGGTGATGCGAGTCGGGTCTAGATCATGTAAGCTTGACCGGAGTTTCGATCCGACCTTCAACTAGGTGACGTCTTGTCACACCGTGAAATATGCTGGTGCAGTTGCCTGGCCATGCAGATAATGAACAAACCCACTTTTTCTTCGTTGGCTCTCCGAATCCGAGGGTTGATTCCTCAGCTGTCGGCCAACCTGTGGTCATTTCAAATAGTCCTCGACCGACTCTCTCTAATCACCCGGTGGGCAAACTGAACGTCAATCATAGGTGACACATCATCTCCGTTGGTCATCTGGCGCCAAATGTCGTGGCGCCTGTGTTGTCGATACACATGTTGTAAGCCTGATTTCTTTCTATCGCTAACCTTTAGCTCTGCGCTGTGACAAGGCGGATCCCGATAGCAGGTTTTCATCATTCCACGTGTTTTCAACACGTACCTCAGATGTACGTACATAGGCTACACTCTGACTCAGTGATGATGTGGCCCACAGCATTTGCGTATGGCGGGAATACAAGTAGGATGAAACGATCACTCCCTTTTCACCTTCGAACCGCCTATTTGATCTCCCTCCTGGTCTCTGAAATAGTAGTGAACATCTACTATATCTACCATCATGTCCTACTCTGACAGCGAGCATCACGCTCCTCTCTTAGAGAAGCCTCGTGCGCGCCAGCCCCTACGCCCTTCTTTTCCCCACACATGGATGACCATCGTAGTTGTGTCTCTGCAGGTCTTTCTTTGCGGTTTTTCCTGGGCTTTTGCTGGGACCATGATTGTCAAGAAGATCGTCCCGCTCCCAGATAAGTTTGCCAGCTGGGTTTACAACAACCCCAGTGAGACGAACATGTTGGTCACGGCGACGTCTACGGGACTTGGAATGGTTGTGTCGAGGCAAGTCCATGTCCTTGATGTATTACATAGTTGAGACTCACGAAACGACCAGCCTTTTTGGTATCAGCGTACAACATGCTCTAACGTCTCGACTTCAAGTTCCTTGTGGGGTTCGGTTTTCGACAATGATAGCATGGATTCAACTTGCCAGCAACTCTCTTTTTCTTCAACCTTACCGCCACTCTCGGTGGACACTCATGTCTGCGTTGTGGGTTGGCATTATTGGTTTTCTGACAACAGCGTATGTGGACCAAACAGCAGCTTGGCACAGACTGTTTAACTCAATGTAGATGGTCGAATTTATTGACACCGGAAATGGTAATTCAGCGGTTTACAGTGGCTGGACAGGATCTCGACTTCCTCAACCCTGCGGTTTCCAATCTTTTCGATAGCATAGGATTCCCCCCCAGTTACGCAGCAACTCCGAATTATACTCTAACGCGCCTTATTACTAGCTTCTGTGGGTCCATCAGTAAATGCGTGGACCTTTCTGACCATTGGGTGACGACGGTAGTATCCAAGCCCGACATTTTATCACCGGCAGGAAGAGCGGCTGCATTAACCAACACCACCGGATTTCCTACTTTGGTAGACTCATTTATTTCTTCGACAGGCAAGTATGGATCTATTCTAGGTGCTAATGAGATAACAATGATAATAGGGGGGGTCCTTTCCGCTGTATCTAACTATTCCCTGTCTGTTGATCCGTACACTGTTCAGATCCCCAAACTGGGTGAAAATTATCAAGGACTCTCCTCTACATATTCTCTCCTGCAGCAAGGATACACGGCTAATGTGTCTTGCAAGATGTCATCTTCTCCGACTATCATCTTGAACAACACCGCTTCGGTAGAGAGAGTATTTGAGACCCCTGATGGCACTCGTATCGATCAAATCATGCAGGCCTGGTCTTGGACGACGGATTGCTCTGCAAACGCAAATTACTGTCAGTACCCCCACATTTTTCTTGGCCATGCAGACTGATGTGTCGTACAGACACAGGGGAAGCATATATTATGATGCTTAACGGAAGTCTCGGTATTACTTCCTTGGGGGCCGGCCTTTTTGCAACTTCTGTGTGCTTTTACCAAGATTTCTCAGGTCCATCGAATCAGTCCTTCCGTGAGCCGTTCCTCGACTTTAGCCATGTGTTCTAAAGCTTTGGTGATGTGGGAGTTTTCCTTACGCAACCAGCAAACCTTTCAAAGTACGAGGATACCTATACAGCCGAGCCTAATCTACGAACCGTCTGCCAAATCACTCCAATGGTCACCACTGTAGACGTGTACTACAGCGACAACGGAATGGTGAACACCAGCGATGTACAAACATCAGTACAACTTCCAGACGACACTTGGCCTTTGGTTTTTATTCCGGGTTTCGAGCTTTGGGGAGCATATTTTATGGCCCAAGGGTCGTATTCAAACTCGATGGCGGACGACGTTATTGATATTGCACCCGTCGGCAATAATATTACCGCAATTTTCCTTGATGGTGACAAAGTTTCTACTACTTTGAGTACTGTTGACAACTCGGATACCATGGGGGTCTTGGTACGCAAGTGTGCAACTCCTGTTAGATCCACTCATTTACTAGTCGAGCAGGAACAATATCTGCGAGGAATTATTGAATATCTCGGCACTGTAACACTTTATCCTCTCAGTTTCTAATCCTGGCTGATAATCTCCAAAGATGGTGCGTCTTGATGCGACCGTCGGGATGGCGCAACTATACCACTTGCAATCTCTTCCCAGTAATATGACCATCCCGGTGAGTGGCACCATGAACGTGCAAACCATGGGCTGGCGGATTCATCTACGAACGCACGGGATATCCCTTGCTGTCATCACGCTGGTCACTGCCGCAACGGTGGCATCAGGCATTTTCGTGCTGGTGGAAGCCAACCGTCCGAAAGCGGTTCGTGAGCCGCTCCAGAAAACAGTCGGCATGGCTATGCTCAACCAGACGGACCTCGCTGATGTCCTGGTCTCTGCGTCGACCGGAAACCTTGCCAATGCACTGTCGCAGTGCAAGGTGGAGGAGGATCGCGAGAGGTTGAGGGTCCAACTAGTCGTGACAGAGGAGGGCCGAGCCGTGCTGAATGCTCGTTAACTCTGTTTCCTGTACAAGTTTGGCTGTCATTTACTGTACGCACGCTTGAAAACGCTGTTTGAACAGCCCTATAAGCCTCCAGATCGTGATGCCTGCACGCTTGCTTCGATGATCTCAATCAATGTTTGCTAACATATGGAGTAGTATTCATCTTGTGACTTACGTTCTTCATGTCCCATTTTATTGACCACGGGAACGACGTGCGGCGGAAACTGTCGCTATCAGTATGAATAATCAGATAAAGTTTTGTCCTTACCGATCCTGCCTCGTGCTCGTATGACGGTCCTCGTGGTCAGGGGTCAGAGGCCAGAGGGCTCTTAGCGACGAAATATCCAATACAAGCTACGATAGATAGCAGATGAGCCGGTCCACAGCTCCAGACCTGTTGGCTTGTGCAGTTGGCAGTTCCAGTAAGATCATTCGTCTTCTAAGTTCGGGATGGGTTCCTCTGCCCCAAAGAACATCAATCAGTAGCTCTACACTGGCAGAAATATGTGTACTCAAATAAGACCATGCAGAGAATGCCCCTCGATCTGTACACGGGTGACGAACCGAGAATGAAACCCTTGTAATGCCTTTGTGTACGGATTGAACAGAAGAGGGGTGAAAGTTTGGAACCCAAGTATTAGAACGTCTAAATCCTCAGCTCACATACCTTGGCAGTGCTCGAAGGGCATTCGTATTGTCTAGGCAAAGAGCATGGAAGCTGTTCATATCAACCTCCGAGTTGCTCCGACAGAAGGCCCACTTCCGTAGTTCTCCACTTTGATTGATGTGTGCCCGAATCAGTGTGCCCCACAGACACGGCGCCCGGAGAACTTAGTCGCAGGGCGACATATGGCTGTATAACGATTTATCAAACCCCGATACACCTGTGAAGTGATGGTATCCACGAACGATTCACGGGATGGCTGCCATGTCATGCTGCGATCATCGCTAACTTGGAGAGCCTTGTAAGATGAAAGAGATAAATAGCACACCTTCAGTCTACGTAATTCCTGTATGTACAAAGCCGTACACCCACGGCGGTCTTTGTATGATACTGCTTCCTCCAGCTGTACAAATATTGTTTGATAGACCTGCACGCTGGGCAGCCTTGGCGCGGCTTCTAGCCTCCGGGAGCAGTAGATCTACTCGTCTCTCTTGTGTATGTTTCAGCAGAAGGTGCACTGGATGAACATTACTGCGTAATCACCACGACGAAGGCGGCAATCCGTAGGAGGGCTTGGGGCGAAGGCGTAGGAAGTTTTTGGACGAGATGGTTACTCAGCATCCGTAGTCCTTCTGTGCACTGCCGCGATACCTCGACATGGGAACCGAGAGTTGCGAATGCCCTGGGGAAAGTTCAGAACAGAAGTAAAGAAGACACTGCATCAGCAAGACTGCGAAAAGTCTGGATTTACTTATTGTACTTGAGCCAGTATAATCAGTAATCCAGTATACAAGTTGATAAGTCATCCAGTTTATCCAGTTCCTCTAGTCACCAAGTCATCAAAGTACCCTAGTTATTCAGTTGATTCAGCTCCTCCAGCTACCAAGTCATCAAGTTGCTCCAGTTATTCAGTTGATTCAGTTCCTCCAGGCTCTAAGTTGCCAAGTGATCCTAGTCATTCAGTTGATCCAGTTGATCCAGCCTTCCAGTCACCAAGTTATCCCAGTTATTCAGTTGATCTAGTCTCTCCAGCCTCCCAGTCACCAAGTTATTCCAGTCACTCAGTTGATCTAGTCACTCTAGCATCCAAGTCACCAAGTCATCCCAGTCATTCAGTTGATCTAGTCCCTCCAGCCTCCAAGTCACCAAGTTACCCAAGTCACCCAGTGTACCCAGTCACCAAGTCACCCAGTCACTCTAGTCATCCATTTAATCCAGTTACCAAAGTACATAAGTAGATCCAGCCATGCAGCCAATCCAGTCACCCAGTTGATTCAGTCATCAAAGTACATAAATATGTAAGTACATCCAGTCACCCAGTCACCAAGTACATCCAGCCATCCAGTCACCAAGTATATCCAGTCATCAAGTACATTCAGCCATCCAGTCACCAAGTACATCCAGTCACCCAGTCACCAAGTACATCCAGCCATCCAGTCACCAAGTATATCCAGTCATCAAGTACATTCAGCCATCCAGTCACCAAGTACATCCAGTCACCAAGTCACCAAGTATATCCAGCCATCCAGTCATCAAGTTCATCCAGTTTTCCAGTCACCCAGTCACCAAGTACACCCAGTCACCAAGTCACCAAGTATATTCAGCCATCCAGTCACCAAGTACATCCAGTCACCCAGTTCCCAAGTATATTCAGATATCCGGTTACCAAGTACATCCAGTCACCCAGTCACCAAGTACACCCAGTCACCAAGTCACCAAGTATATTCAGCCATCCAGTCACCAAGTACATCCAGTCACCCAGTTCCCAAGTATATTCTGCCATCCAGTCACCAAGTACATTCAGACATCCAGTCATCCAGTTCCAAAATATATTCAACCTGGTCACCAAATACATCCAGCTATCAATTCAGCCATTGCAGTCACTCGAGATATCCAGTACATCCACTATAGAGTAGTGTAGCCATCTAGTCACTCAAGACACCTGATCACCCTATTGACATCCCATGACAACATTGTGCATGGTCAGGTCATCCTCAAGCTTGAGGGTTTTAGTGCTGTTGGTGTTCATCAGTGAGGTGGCTATGAAATGTCAAACACCCTTTGATGCACTCAGTGCATATTTTGTTTGGGGGATACATTTGGATGAGGCGTGTATGGGCTTGTCTTGTCCAATCTCATCGGATGCCAGGCCCAGGGATAGTCCAAGAGGGACTTTGTAGGGGGTACTACGTCATCCACCGTAGCACCCCTTGGCCGAACAATGGCATCGTGTCTGTGTCCGTGTCCATTGGCTTCATAGGAACTGCTTGGCCTGCAGATGACTTGGCATGACCTCGAACATGATCACATTTCCCAGGGTCTCGCACCACACTCGATACGGACGCATCGAGGCATCCGTCCACACGACTGCCCACGTCATGCCGCAGCGTGTCGTCGGTGCGACGTACGTACTGCAGGGCGTGGCTTTGAGCACCAAGCCTACACGTTCCCTGATGTGGAGGTGGGCACAATGTGCCATCACGACATGCCCCCACCGGCACCACCGTGCAGACATCTGGTGTACAAGATACTGCATGATGCGTCAGGCGAGGGTAAGAGCAAGAGTGGGGACCACCTTGATGAATGCCGCGAGGACGGTGCATCGTTCTCCAACTTCAGCAGCCTTGCCATCCATGTTACAGTGGCAGACTCGTTGACAGCCTTGCTTTTTCGCTCGCCTTCACGCTGATGACCGAGAATTTCTGCTCCTTTTTCAATGGTGGCTGCTACTTGGCAGAGGGCAATCTCTAGCTCGAGAGATGCAAGAGCGGCGGTATGACAAAGGGAGCGTATCTGGCAAGGTCGGGGTGAGAGCAAACCGAGTTCTGTGGTAGCAAGGGCAAGGATGGACCTGTTAGAGGCCCTCTGTAAGTGTCGAGAGAATCGACGACGCCGTCATGAGGGACCACCGGTCCGTCTTTTTGACCGATGCTTTGATGGTATCAATGTCGAGAGGACGAAGGCTGCAGAGGTTGATGACCCCCAGCCGTGAGGCCCTCCTTGGCTAGTATTTCGGCTGCTTCCATGTTGTGGGTAACCGTGCAACAATAGTGACATCGGACCCTTCACACTCGACTTTGCCTTTGCCAATAGGCAGGGACATGTAGCAAGTTTTTCCGGCAGAGTTGACGATCTGGTCAATGGCCAACATTGTGAAGTTGAAGGTCGTGAACCCGCAACTACGAAAAAAAAAAAAACAGGAAAACGAGACGAGACGAGATGAGAATGAGAAACAGACATCGGTCGGAAGCCGGCGAGTGTGGAAGCCGGGAGCAAGCCACGTCGGCTCGGTGTACGGGACGTGGGAGAGCGCACCAGGCACAGGTGGGGGCACGCGAAGAGACTGGTGCGCAACGGTACCGATGCGTAGACGGGCGTATTGGTGCCGATGCATAGACGGGCGTATTGGGGCCAAAGGAGCACTTCATGGCGGCGGAGCGAGAAGAAGAGGTCTGTCGCATCTCTGCCGGCTGTGTGGGGGGCAAGCGAGGCAGAGACGGGGTGAGGGGGGGGGACGTACCGACGCCGGGGCGAAGAGGACGTTGGACCTGCCTGGATGGAGATCTGCGAAGCGAGAGAGGTCGTAGACGCTGGCGTCGACGACGAGCCACTGCTGGGGGCACGCGAGGAGACTGGTGCGCGACGGTGCCTATGCGTAGACGGGCGTATTGGGGCCGAAGGAGCACTTCATGGCGGCGGAGCGAGAAGAAGAGGTCTGTCGCGTCTTTGCCGGCTGTGTGGGGGGTAAGCGAGGCGGAGACAGGGCGAGGGAGGGGACATACCAACGCCGGGGTGAAGAGGACGTTGGACCCGCCTGGATGGAGGTCTGCGAAGCGAGAGGTCGTAGACGCTGGCGTCGACGACGAGCCACTGCTGGGGGCACGCGAGGAGACTGGTGCACGACGGTGCCGATGCGTAGACGGGCATATTGGGTCGAAGGAGACTTCATGGCGGTGGCGTGAGAAGAAGAGGTCTGTCGCGTCTTTGCCGGCTGTGTGGGGGGCAAGCGGGGCGGAGACGGGGCGAGG
>JBBPUA010000425.1:0-18323 GCA_038094355.1 Afroboletus lepidellus | reverse complement strand
GGAGGTGACGAGGTCGGAGGTCGGAGGTACGAGGACGTTGGCGCAGGACGTGTATGTCGCGCCCTTGTTCAAGTCCAGTCCTCGGGCGGAAGGGAACGGAGATGAGGACGGGATAGAAGGGAGGTAACTTCGTTGATATTCATACTAAGGAAATACAGCGCGGAGAGTACGTCTTATATACTAAAGTACGAATCGGAGTTCGGAAATAAGAATGGAGAGGTTTACTAAGGAGGAGCATACGTAGGGTCAGAGGAAGACATGTACCGAGCATAGGAAACTGCGCATGGAAAATAATACAAGGAGACATAGGAAATATAGAATGGAGAGCATACGGAATACGGGAATGAAGATAACCGAGGCCGGATTGAGTCCGAGCCAATCGGATGAGATCCGAAGTACGTCGGAGGCCCGAACGTACGAAGTCTGAAGGTCGAGGACATGAGATATGTCGGAGGACGTTGGAAATGGAGCGGAGAACGCGGAGCGACGTCGGAGATGAACGGAATATGACAGTGCCCCCCCGTTAGGGCCGAGCCCTTGAGGCCAAAGCGCGGAGTCCAGCACTGACGTGGTCGTGGACCCGGGGTGGACCTACGGGTGTGGGAATGCGGAGTCCGAAAATTCGTGGGGACGACTTAAACGGTCGGAGTTTAGAAATACTTCTTGAACTCGTTCTTCTACCTTCGAAATCAACAACGCCGAACCATCTCCGACATGTCGCGCCCTACCAGCACCATCGATAGCGCCAAGGACCGTCTCGTGCGCCTACGCGCCGAGCTCGTCGAAGCCGAACGATTGGCCGTGGAAGAGGAGGCCGAACGTGTGCGCCGCGAAGCGGAGGAGCAGGCGCGTCTCAAGCGCGAGGAGGAAGAGCGGAGGCGTGCGGAGAAGGAGAGGAAGGAGCGTGAGAGGAAGGTGGCGGAGGCCGCGGAGGCGTGTCGGAGGGAGGAGAAGCGCCAGGAGGAGGAGAGGCAGAACGAAAAGGAGAAGGAGAGTGCGGTGGAGGGTAGAAGGAGAGATAAGGGGAAGGGGAAGGCACGCGAGAAGTCGAGCGCCACGGGCGGCGGTGACAAGGTGCGTAGTAAACCCGTCGGAGATGCGCGTCAGAGCTGACTTGTAAAAAAGGACGACGCGATCGTCCTGACAGACACGGAGGAGCCGGCGCGGGCCTTACCCGCCCCTTGCTACCGGTGCACGAAGCGAGGGTGGGAGTGCGAGCCGCCCAGGTCGGGGAGCAAGGGCACGTCGTGCCAACAGTGCGTCGTCGCGCACCTGACCTGTCGGAGGCCCGACTCGGAGGACGAAGGCGAGGGAGGGGAGCCTTCGGAGCGGCCGAAGAAAAGGCGGCGGATCGTAGCGGACAGGGCGGAGCTGCCGGTGCCGAAGGATGGAGGAGGGAAGGAGTTCGAGGCGGTCCTCGAGCTCCTGCGAGGGATGGCGGAGTCGCTGGCCGCGATTGCGCGGAGCGTGGAGAAGGTGCACGGGGAGATTGAGGAGGTGAAGGAGGATCGGAGGAGGAAGAAGAAGAAGACGCTCGAGGAGGGCGTCCAGACGGAGGTCACAGGACAGGAGGAAGTCGGGGTGCAGGCGGAGGAGTCGGAGGAAGAAGGAGAGGAGTCGGAAGACGACGCGGAGGGGGAAGCGGAGACGTAGGTAAAAAGGACAGTGATGTAAATAGTACCGGAGTTAATAAAGCAAAGAGCGGAGATGAACGTCGGAGTTAGGTGGGAAGAGGTCCGGGTTTGTCGGGGTACTTCGTGTGGAAGTCCGAGACTAATTCTGAGGTGTTCCCAAGTTCGGTGGCGAGGAGCCAAGTAGTCTCGTCATCCGTTCCTTCGTATCCGAGCCAACGGACGAGGTACAGGAGTTGGCAGTGACGGCGTCTCTGATCGATCTTGGAGTCTAAAATCTCCACGATTTCGTACTCGGGTTCGCCATCAACCTCAACCGGAGGTGGCGGAGGTTGGACACGGTTCGGAATGACATTCGGAACACTAGGTTCCAGTTGCGAGACATGGAAGACGGGGTGTACGGAACGCATGGTATCGGGTAGGCGGAGTGTAAAGGAGTGCGTTCCGGGTTTGGCAATGATCGTGAATGGTCCGAGGTTCTTGTCCGAGAGTTTCTTCGAAGGATGCGTGGACCGGAGGAATTTGGCCTTTACGTACACTTGATCACCGATCTTGAAGTCCGGAGCTGGACTGCGTTTGGCATCCGCGGGGCCCTGGTAACGTTTCTGGGCTTCCGCCATTTCCGATCGGAGGTACTCATGGAGCTCGTCCAAGTCTGCGACGTAGGACTTCGCTGCGGAGGATGTGAGTTCGCGATCGGAATAAACGGAGAAGTTCGGATGATAGCCTTTATTGGCGAAGAAGGGTGATACTCCTGTAGTTGCACTAGGAGCGTTGTTGTACGCAAATTCGGCGAGGGGGAGGAGTTCCGACCAATTGTCCTGCTGGTAGTTGCAATAGATTCGGAGGTATTGCTCGAGGGTCTGATTAGCGCGTTCCGTTTGACCATCCCCCTCGGGGTGATATCTGGAGGTGAAGTGGAGGCGCATATCCAGAGCTTTACCTAAAGAACGGAAGAAATGCGATACAAACTCGGAGCCCCGATCGGAGGTGACATGCGAGGGTACTCCGTGCTTGCTGAACACATGCAACAGGAACAATTTTGCGAGGTCGGAGGATGTGACGGTGTCATAGGTGGGGATGAATATTGCCTGCTTTGACAACCTATCGATGACGACGAGGATCGCGGTGAATCCGTTCGAGGAGGGAAGCTGTTCGATGAAATCCATGGAGATGGAGTTCCATGGTTTCTCCGGTATCGGAAGCTGCTTCAGGAGGCCGTATGGACGATGTCTAGGGACTTTAGCACGCGTGCAAGCCGTACAGGAACTAACGTAATTCTTGACAAAGGTACGGATGCCGGGCCAGGTGTATTCTCGTCGGATGAGCTCTAAGGTTCGGTTCTGACCGAAGTGGCCTGCAGCGGGGTGATCGTGGAAGTATCGGAGTACTCGGAGACGGAGGTCGTTAGCTTCGGGGACGTAGATGCGATCATCTCGGAGGAGGAAACCATCGGGGGAGATGGACCAGCGAGAGTTGTCAAGGGAGTTGGAGGCGAGGAGTGGAGATGCGACCGGATCATTGGGGAGAGAGGCGAGGATGTCAGATCGGAGTTGCTCAATGTCGATGAGGAGTGAGGCCCGGAGGGTCGGAGTGGCGAGATAGGTGGCTCGGAGGGATGTAGCGAGCTGTTCGGAGGTGAAGATGGGCCAATAATTGTCGGGGTTGACGCGAGCGTAATCCTTATCCCCCTCTTTGGGGTAGACGTCCCATCGTCTAGTCAAAGCATCGGGCTTAGCTCCGAGCTTACCAGGGCGGTACCGGACTGCCATATTGAACTGGCAGAGATATTCGGACCAGCGCGCCTGGCGCCGCGTGAGGAGCTTCGTGGAGGAGAAATACTCCAGGTTTTTGTGGTCCGTGACGACGTCAATCGGAGTCGCGGAGCCTTCAAGGTAGTGACGCCAGGAGCGGAACGCTTCGAAGATCGCTAGCAACTCCTTATCGTGCGTGTCGTAGTTGAGCTCGGCCCCGGTGAGGGTCCGAGAATAGAACGCAACGGGGTGGAGTTCGTCGGAGGTGGTAATGGAAAGGATACCAGCGATCGCGTAGTCGGAGGCGTCGGTTTCAACCGTAATCAGAGCGTCCGGAGCCCAATGTACAAGGACCGGAGCGGTGGTGAAGGCTTCTTTGAGGCGGTTGAAGGAGGCGCGACAGTCGTCGGAGAAGTTCCAAGGGGCACCCTTGTGAGTCAGCCGGGTGAGCGGAACCACAATATCGGAGTAATTCCGGATGAAACGGCGATAGAAATTGGCGAACCGAGGAAGGACTGAACGTCCTTGACTTTCCGCGGTTCCGGCCAATCCAGTATCGTTTTGATTTTGTCGGAGGCCATAGAGAGGCCGGCAGGGGAGAGAATGTATCCGAGGTACTCGACTGTCTCCGAATGGAATTCGCACTTCTCCGGCTTCAGGTAAAGACCGTTGGCGCGGAGGCGTCGGAGGACCTCACGGACGTTCTTCCGATGAGATTCAATGTCGTGAGAGTACACAAGGATATCGTCGAGGTAGACCACAACGGAGACGTCCAGCAGATCAGCGAATATAGTGTTGACGAAACGCTGAAAAGCGGCTGGGGCGTTCGTGAGTCCAAAGGGCATTACGAGCCACTCATAGGAGCCGTAGCGGGTGCGGAAGGCGGTCTTCCACTCATCTCCGGAGGCGATGCGGACCAGATGGTACGCGTGTCGGAGATCGAGCTTCGTGTAGATCTTGGCACCGCTAGGCGCTTCAAGGAGGTCGGAGGTTCGGGGGAGTGGGTAACAGTCCTTCTTGGTGATCTTGTTGAGGCCTCGGAAGTCGACGCAAAGCCGGAGTGATCCGTCTTTCTTCCGGACGAAGAGCACAGGGGCAGCGTGCGGAGACGTAGACTGCCTAATAAAACCTATGCGGAGATGCTCGTCCAGGAAGTCCTTCAGGGACTCCTGCTCTGTAGGGGAAAGGGAATAGAGTTTTCCGATCGGAGGTTCCGCACCTTCCTCGAGATCTATTTTGAGGTCGTAAGGGCGATGCTCCGCGAGGGTGTCTGCCTTCTTCTTGGAGAAGACGTCCGCGAGGTCGTGGTATTCCGGTGGAACACCGGAGAGGTCGATCTTCTCTTCGGGTTCACTGGAAATGGAAGCGGAGCATGCAGACGCGGAGTTCGTGAGATCTCGGAGGGAGAGGGAAAATGGGACGGAGCCTTCCATCTTGCAGGCGCGATTGAACGCGACCGCGTTGACAAAAGAGATGGTCGGGCATCGAAGTCCCGGAGCTCGGGGCGAATCCGAGGTGTTGGATGACGGAGGAAGGGAAGGAGAGTCGGAGACCGACTCTAGAGGCGCGGAAGGTGACGTCGGGGTTGGCATTCTGTCTGCGGAGGGTCGGAAAGAGATGCTGCCCAATACCCAATCAATCAACGGATTGTAATGGGTGAGCCAGCTGTGTCCGAGCACAAGCGCGCATGAAGAATCCAGCGAGGTTACGTAGAACGTATCGGAGGTGGTTTCGCCCGAGGAAAAGGTAATCGGAATATCTATTGCGGAATTAATAACGGAATTAGTAGTACCATCAAATAAACGGAGAGTAATCGGAGGAACGGAATACGTAGGTAAATTGTTATCTTTAACAAAAGTAGAGTCTATGAAACAGTGAGTAGAACCGGAGTCGAGTAACGTAGGAACGGAGGAAATATTATACGTAAGAAAAGAGACCATAGGTTTGAGAGAGTTCGGGTCTGAGAGAGCGGACGCGTTGAGTCGGAGTTCCTGAGGTACACGGTCAGGATCAACGCGACTCCCGGGCCGTGCGGTTTCGCGGGAGTCGCACTCTATTTTTTCGCTTCCGAAGAAGCGAGGGTCGGGGCAGGAGCGACCGGAGGCGTCGGGGTGACTTTGGCCGCTCGGGCCTTCGAAGCTCTAGAAGTCGACTTCGGACAATCCTTCGCGGAGTGTCCGGCGAGCCCGCAGAATAGGCAGAGGTTGAGGCGGAGGCGACGTTGGCGCTCCTCGGGAAGGAGCTTGCCGTCCTTGCCTAGCTTGGAGGAGATGGTATCGGAGTTACCATCGCCTTTGGACTTGTTGTTGCCCCCGGAGCTACCGGAGGGCGCGGAGGAGGAGTTGGGGCCTTTGGACCTATCGTCCTTAGGCTTGGAGGAGTGATTGTTCGACGAGGAAGAGTTGTTCGTCGACTTGTGTCCGGAGGAGGACTGTGGCTGGCCGGAGGACGTTCTGGAGGGCTTGGACGTACGAGCGATTTCGTCCTTGCGCTCCCAGTAGCGATGGTCAATCATCTGGGCCATGGTTCAGAGGTCGTGGAGGGTATCGGGCTTGCCTTGACGAGAGATCTCGTCCTTGATCCGATCGGGGAGACCATTGTAGAAGCTCCGGCGAAGAGCTCCGGTGCCCCAATCTCGGACCTGGCTGGCGAGGCGGTTCCACTCGACAACGTACTTGGAGATGCGTTGCGAGTCCTTCATTTGCAGTCGCTCGAGCTGAGCTTCTGCGTCGGCGACGGGATCATGAGGTCCGAAGTTGGACTGTAACTCGAAGAGGAAAGCTTGCCAGCTATCCATCCACTGAGGGTGGAGGTGGACGGGTTCGGTTCCGAGGAGGTCCGGTTCGAAGTACTCCAAGGCCGTGCCTTTGAGGTATGATTGCGCGAACGTGACCTTGGTCCGATCCTTGCGGAAGGACTTCGGGTTTCCCTGAAAATTAAGTTCGCACTGAACTACGAACGCGCGGAGCTTTTTCGGATCCGTTCCGTCGAAGGCGTCGGGTTCTCGGACTTTAGCTTTGCCCGAGTCGGAGTTGCCTTTGCGCTTCAGCGCGTTCTTCGTCATGTCCCGAATTGCATCGGCGAGCTGAGCGAAGGGCTCGTAGGCGAGAGGAACATTATTGTTGTCCTCATTATTATTGTTATAGAGGTCGTCGGTGTCATCGAGCTCGGAGGACGTAGACGAATCGTCTGAGCTTCTGTTGTCGTCGTCGTTTCCGGGATCGGGAGGATCGGGACCGTCCGGTCCGCCCGGAGTGGCTTCGTCGTCTAGCTCTTCGAAGCGCGGTAGTGGTGGGGAATCCGACGGAAGACGAGGGAAGGCGGGGCGACGACGTCCGAAGAGTTCGGAGATGGATGGGGGCTGTCCCCGAGCTGTAAAGCTAATGAATTCGCCAGGGATTGCTCGCGAACTACCAAAGGTAGCTTGCAAGGCACTTGAGCGAGAGGTTCTAGAGCGTGACATGGATTGTGAGGACGTTGAACAAGTATTAGTACGAATATACTGTCAAGTCCGGTTCCTCCGAGGCTATCCCGAAGGGGTCCGGTGATGTCCGAGGCGGAAGGGGCGAGTGGTTCGGAGTGGACGCGGGGTCCGACGGAGGTGACGAGGTCGGAGGTCGGAGGTACGAGGACGTTGGCGCAGGACGTGTATGTCGCGCCCTTGTTCAAGTCCAGTCCTCGGGCGGAAGGGAACGGAGGTGAGGACGGGATAGAAGGGAGGTAACTTCGTTGATATTCGTACTAAGGAAATACAGCGCGGAGAGTACGTCTTATATACTAAAGTACGAATCGGAGTTCGGAAATAAGAATGGAGAGGTTTACTAAGGAGGAGCATACGTAGGGTCGGAGGAAGACATGTACCGAGCATAGGAAACTGCGCATGGAAAATAATACAAGGAGACATAGGAAATATAGAATGGAGAGCATACGGAATACGGGAATGAAGATAACCAAGGCCGGATTGAGTCTGAGCCAATCGGATGAGATCCGAAGTACGTCGAAGGCCCGAACGTACGAAGTCCGAAGGTCGAGGACACGAGATATGTCGGAGGACGTTGGGAATGGAGTGGAGAACGCGGAGCGACGTCGGAGATGAACGGAATATGACAAGGGGTCCTCACACGACCAGGCAATCCAGTTCCCTTAAATCATATACCGAAGTGCGGAAGGCGAATGTCGGTGTGCCGAGAGAGCACGGTTGTCCAGGCTTCCATACGCCGCGGAGTCCGAGCTTCACAGACCCAACCCCGAGCCTATGATTGTCGAGTTTCTAGTATCTTGATAGATCTAGAACTCTTATCTTATTTGAAACGATCTAAGTGTTTCATCACGTGTTTCAGAATATGTTTTACTTACAATATCTTCTCATGGAGATAAGCTCCTTTTATGCCATTGGTTATAGATAAAGGACACTGTCATGTGATGTTCCATCACATTCTACAATATTCTATAGTTTCACCTTTCTTAGGAAAGAGTCGTACATACGTACAAACAAAGCTTGTACTATATAAGACCAGCCTTATAGCCTGGCAATACAAGCGGACATCTCTGTTCTCTTACCTCTAAAAACTACCAGTCCAAGTGATTGATTCTCAACACTTTGACTTATCTCTTCATTATCCTACCAAGAACTCTTGTATTGTTCTATCAGTGAGTATCTCCCACTGATATCCCTACTCCTCGCTTGTCCTGCGTCAGTCGGATCTACCGAATATTTCCGATAATGATCACCTACACGCTCCCTCTGACAACCACAAACTTGAAATTGGGCGACACTACGGTAGCGGGTGTGCCAGTACCACTGCACAGTATTCAGTTCGTGACATAAGATCTAGCTCTTCATGCATTGATTCATCACCAGACTAGAACATGTGTAGGGAAACCTTTGTCGTCTTCCAGAAGCCATTGTTTAGTACTTAGTGGTCGGCAAGTAACCAACAGTCAGTCTAGTTGCGATGTCTGCCACTGCTGTTCTTCTGATCGATGTATCAATTGCATATGAACATATTCGTGCTCTGAACCCAGATCTCAGTCACCGACTCAGAAGAGATACAGTGGAGTGTATGACTCAACTTGCAATGCCCCTGGTCTGCCTCCCGTTGCCTCGTTGGCCAACGGCCTGCAAGGTATTTCTACAAGTTTATTTTGAAGGCCTCTAAATTGCAATTCATGTATTTTCAGTGAGCCCGTGGGTCTGATATTGGATCACCTTATGTGACAATTTGGGTCCCTCACCCATTGGGACGCTGATGCGGCTATGCACACTATGAAAACAGCTTGACCTGGCTTCCACTCTACCAATATGACAGTGAAGGGTGCTACCTGTAAGTATTCCGACATGCATGTTGTATATCTGCTATCTGCACTAATGGGCCTACATTTATGATGCCTACATTTATGATGATACTAGTTCACCCCTCTACTTCATTCGTCTACCTGTCATTTTTCGCTGTCATAGCCAGTGCAGTATCTACCTCAAAGTCCTCATCCTTGGTTAGTATAGATTACGGCATGTTCCAAGGGTTCTCTTCTACTGGGAACACTGAGTCCTTCCTTGGAATACCGTTCACACAACCACTGTAGGTTTCTAGTACATCCGATCTTTTTGATCTAATGGGTATTAAAGCATCAGGCAACTTCGCTTCAACAACCCTTTGCCCCCAGAGCTGTTCACTGGAATCAGATATGTCAATCAGTTTGGAAATGCTTGCCCACAGCAATCTAATGGAATGGTGCCCAGCAACTCTTCACTCCGTGACATGCTTAAGTACATTGGCCGGTTGCTCAACAGCTCACTAGCAACCAATATTGTAGGTTTGCATATTCTTGGGTGGTATTTCATCTGCTGAGGGAGCGAATTTTCCTATTGTTGTTGTATGTATGTTTGTGATTTTCAAGGATGATTTGATCTCATGCAACTGTAGTGGATATATGGTGGTAAATACCTGAAACATTTAGCACAATGCAAAACTTAACACAAAGTTATTTGGACCAATAGATGCATTCGAATTTGTCTGCATACAACAGTACTTAGATTGTCTTGTGCTCAATGGCTCTGAGGTTGCCCATCATCTATGTCATACATTCGCCTCTTTGGAGGAATTCCATGGCAGGTGGTTCTGTGAGTACTTATACATTATGCTTCTAGCTGATCTTACCACCTTTTCTCCTAGATGGGGCCAGAGCACCGGTTCCATCTCTGTACTATTACAGATGGTCACTTATGATGGACAATTGGACAGGCTGTTCCGAGGGGCTGTCATGGTAAGATTTGTCATATATTCAACCTGGAATATTTGTCAAAAACATTGTTTGGGAGTTGGGTTCAGTAATCCCAGGTTTTGATGTTACCTCTGGACATGCTCAAACTGGCTACGACTTCCTCCTGGCACAGACAAACTGTACTGCTGTGAACAACACATTGGGCTGCCTTCTTATGAATCAGTACAATACATGGTGCTGCATACTCCTGTGATCCTTTCCTACCAAGCAGGTAACCTATCTTTAGGTTCACTAGTTGATGGTGTTTTCTTGACACAATTATCCAGAGAGCTACTCAGTTAGGGTAAATATGCATGGGTGAGGCTTATGGGAATAGCACTTTGTGATAGCTGATGACTAGTAGGTGCCTGCAATCCTTGGGAATGTTGATGATGAGGGAATGTAAGCCAGAGTGAGATACTCAAACACTCTCAGGCTGTCTCATCCATGCCTTTTCAGCCTATTCTCCCTCTCTAGCCTCAACGTGATGTGCATATGGTTTCATATCTTCTGAACATGATTTGATTGACAAAATCACGACAGCGCAAATGATCAATTCATGAAGTATATACAAACAAAGTAAACAGGCTCATCCTACTCTGTGCTGACCCCAGTAACGACAAAACCTTATCTGGTCAGTGCTACTCAGGAAGAAATACAGAAAATTTTCATGGTCTACCTGGAGGACCCCACTGCTGTGAGTATCAAATCCTACTATCCCTGGTGATGATATTTAAGTGATGTAACAGGGATCACCATTCAATGTCAGGATGAACAATACTCTGACATGTGTTTTTCGTGAAACAGCACCTGCCTTCTCTCATCCTCAATATCCCATAATATAAATGGATTTCTGCTTTCCAAGGTGATCTTTTCTTCCAAGAACCACACTGCTATACATTGCATCATCTGTCTGACACAGGGCATGTGGAGTTACCATAGGTTTCAGGTTCATCTACCATGTGATACCAGTTCAATAGTTCAAAACATGAGACAAGATACAAAATCAGTTGGGCTGGTAGTCCTGCAGGTGAAAGTTTCTCCCCAACTTTATTCTCCTACAAAATTTGGATTAGAAATTATAAAGCCTTCTGCTGTACATGTATAGTCAGACAGGATGCCACCTCGAGAATGACCATTGCCTTTGATACTTTCAGCCAGATGCTGCCAGCTGGAAACCTACTGGAACAAAATGCTGAGACCAATACTATTGACTGATATTGAATGCTACACTATGAACATGCCTCCAATTCCACAGAGTGCTGCCAGCCTGGGTGAAGGACATGCTTTTCCTGATAACCAAGTCAATCCATATTGCCATTGTCTCAAAAGCAGTATTTTGAAACAATTTTTGTGCAGACACAGACCACATTCATATGTCTTTCATACATGACAGTCTTGCTAACTGAAAGAACACATATAATGATGGAAGAATGAGCCCTCTGACATGGCCCTGCATTATTCTGGTAGTTTTTCACTGACCTGGGATACAGCAGCCATGATGAGGGTTGAATGTTGATGTGGCATTTCCATTACAAGCAAGATGGTAATCATTAATATCAGAATTGGATCACCTTTTGACATGTGAAGTCATACATTTGGTTGATAATATTATACTATAGGTGCTGATAGCCATGTGAGAAAAAGGGTCAGTCAGTGATTGTGTTGATCAGATCAACCAAGTCCTAGTAGTTGAAGAAGGCAAATACCAGTTGATGCTAATGAGTAACCACATGAACTTGTATGTTTAATGTGACCAGAGACCCTCACGGATTGAGACAATGGATGCCATGCATGCCACTGTGGGTCAGTTGAAAATAGGTAGGCACACTCTTGCACGGATTGCAGTCTTTTCTGCTACAATTATTGCACACAATCTGCTCCGTGCCCTAATATGTACAGTAAGTCCAGTGTGAGTTGAGCCAGCAATTTCAGATAGTGCTGGACCTCTCATTTATTCAAACTACCCCCAATTCACTGTTTTTATAGCCAGCACATTTACCATGCCCACTTCTAGAACAACAGATGCATCCTTAGTCTTGCTAGACGATGGTGCATTTTGAGGGTTTGGTTCTGCTGGAATAGCCAAATCTTTCCTCAGAGTACCCTTCACACAAGCACTGTGAGTTTGCAGATATAGAACTCTCTGATCTCTCTCATCACAGCACAGCATAGGGAACCTGCAATTCAACAATCTGGTGCCTCCTCGGCTGTTTTCCGGCATTAGAAATGCAACATGGTTTTAACCTAGTGTGCTTCCTACTTACCTTTTCTCATTCTGAATATAAGTGGATGGCTTCATTTCAGGATGATCTATACTTTCAAATCCCCCCCTATGTCCTGAGCTATATATCACTCATGCACAATGCATGGAGTTACAGTGAGTTCTAATATAAAGTTCATCCATTGTGTATCAATAATCTTTTCGAAACAATTTACAAGAAGTATAAATTTATTCTGGGAATTTGAAGAATTCTCATATGGCCTCACCGGGAATTCCGATTGGGTGGGCCTGACACACCTGGTACTCATTCAATCATGGACCTACAAATCACCTCGACTCGAACGTCCCGGCCTATGGTTATCCTTCCGGTGCTGCTGTGTCCCTGTTGGCCAACATTTCCTGGCTGCAGTACTACCACCACTCACCACAACTGTTGGCTTTCGAGGTCCCAAACGCGCTGAGTCTCACAAACGACACATATAGGACCAAATAATTCAAGTCCTTGAACGAGATACAGGATTGTTTGGGTTTCTAGGTGGAGGTCATTGTGGCATACTAGCAGGCACCATCGTTTTAGCTAGTGCTGAAGTTGCTATGGAGCAAGATACCAAACTTTGACGTGCTCCGCCTGAAGGGGAGCCTGTCAGGATCGCTAACAACCGCAGTGGCAGCAGGCACGTTGGGGGCTAGAAGCGACGTTGTATTAAGTCGAGAGATACATGAGATGCATACCTAGAAGCGACGAGCTCAACGTTAGGAGAAAAGAGGGGAAATGGGATGAAAACAATGAAAAGGAAATCACGACTAAACGGGACTAGGAGTGCACGGACCCAGAAACGACGCAATCATGACAGAGCCTTTTCCATGCGCTTGGTTGTCTGTTAGATTTTGACACATACAGCCAGCGTACTTGAACAAGTGTGCTGCATGCTCGAGGTAGTGATCGCCAATAAATATCAGGAGCTGGAGTATGTTTTTCTTTTTTTTTGCTATGATAATGCGATCCTTGGACTGAAGGACCGGATCGATCCTGCTCGGTGTGCCGGAGGGGAAATTTCAATATGATTTTGGCTGTTTTTTTCAGAGTAAAGTATTCGACGGAAATGTGGGTTTGTATTATGAAGGATAATGAGTTATCCATACGAAGTTGACCGCTCGGACAAATACAACGAGCGGGGAAGTAAACGGAGGAACGCTATAATTAGTATAAAGTCGACCGCTCTGTACCCGATCCGTCTGATGCCACGTATCGCTATCTCGGGCCGATATCGCTCGGCAATTCGTCAAGATGCGGTCGCTCAGAGTCGTTAGTGTACAGGCAGGAAGGTACCTTGCGAGTGTTGGGTTGACGGTCATCCTGACATTGTACGACACTGTAAACTTTCATCGGTCGGAACTCGTTGCGGTCCAGACTCCCGAGCCACTCGGAGAACTATTAAAACACCGAAGGGTTCTCGAAGTCTGGCAACGTTGCAACTGTGGTTTTCCGTTCCGAATGTTCTTCGACTGGATATCGTTCTATTCCACCGCTGTGGAAAAAAGGGCCCAGTGGGTCTCGCAGATGGCAGGTTCTGCTGAGTCAACCGAAAATAAAACCTGCGGGCAAGCGGAAGCATATGTTTGGTGTTTGACAGCTAACGTCACCTCAGGGTAATTCATCATTTTCGGCGCATTGCCGACACCACTTCGAATCGACTTGTCCGCCATGCGCCCGATTAGCACATCGCCACCTCCATCACCCCGCGCCAATTTTCCCATTCCCTTCCTACTCCCTTACCATCGTCCCGGCCATCTGACGAGTCCTGACGTCTCCACTATTAACAAGGGCTGAAGGTCTTGTCCACCCTCTACAAATGTCCAACTCCCCACCCGAGTCTCCCAGCCAAATCTTCGCAGAAGAAGCATGGCTTGCAGGTGCCATCCTCACCGGAGCGGCTTATGGCGTTGTCATGGCCCTTTCTTGGCTCTGCTTCCGTGCCCTCTGGCAGCGACTCAAACGCAAGGATTCGAGCCGTAGAAGAAACATCTACTTCCTCATCTATGTGTGCGTTCTGTTCGTGGTCGGGACCCTCCTAGTCGGTTCCAACTCTCTCTTCACGCAATTCGCGTTCATCAACTATCGCGGGTTTCCTGGAGGTCCGGGTGAGTATGAAAAACAGATGTTTTCGATCGGTGCGGATGAGGTTGGAAATGTATCCTATGTTCTTGCGAATTGGTTCTGCGACTCGATGCTGGTATGTCCTCCCGAATATGCACCGATACGCTCACCCTGATAACGGCTGTGTTAGGTCTGGCGATGTGTCATCATCCACAGAGATCTCGAAGTTTACTCTGGGCGTATTGTCCTCGCCATTACGGGTCTTATGCAACTCGCTTCTTATGGTGAGAATCGAAATTCCTTGTCCCACTCTGGCGAGTTTCTAACGTGTTGAACGGTGACGTTTACCCGTGCAGTCTTGGGAAGCTTTTTCCTCGTACAGCTCTCCTCCCCAAAGTCCTCGCCTTATCTCAATGCCGGTCATCCCATTAACTGGACTGTTCCCTACCTTTGTGTCTCCCTCGCGATTAACATTGTCCTCACATTCCTCATCGTCGTTCGATTATTGCGCTACCGGCGCACTATGGTCCAGTTGCTCGGACCCGGACATGCTACCGAGTGTACCACCGTCCTTGCGATGCTGGTGGAGTCCGCCGCCATCTACTCTACCTTTGCACTCTTGTTCTTGATTCCCTTCTTGGTACAAAACCCGATTTCCTACACGTTCGTACAAGTCATCGGCGAAACCCAGGTGGGCCCCCTCTATCCCCTCTCCCGCCTCGCCTGTTTCATTTGATGGCGAGGGCGTCAGCGTTACCTTTTTGATATGGCGTACTGATGGCTATGCTTGATTTAGTTGATCGCACCGCTATTGATCATTTATCGAGAAGCACAGGGAAAGGGATGGATCAGCAGCGCCGACACGGTGGGCTCCTCGACGAGCAACGGCGACCGCGATATCCGTATCGCACGGTTCACCGACATTGAATTTGCGTCGGATGCAAGCTACTGTCAGAGGACGGATATACGTACGTCGGAGCACACGAAGCGGGACTCGTTTCTACACGAAGACGTGGAACAAAGGGAGACCAGACATACACGCGAGGAGATTCCGTTGAGCGAGTGGTGAGGCTGCAGATATTACCCTTTTTTTCCTCTATGAAACGGTGGCTGTCTTATGATTACCTCTTGTTTCGCTTGTTTTTATACCTGCGTTTGTTTCTTGTGTACATCAATCACTATACCTCGACGATAGATAGTTCATCCCGATATCCAGGTTATTTACGCGTTAAACCAGCGTTCTCAACTCTCGGCAAGCTCGCCGAGCCCGCAAACGGTGTCCAGTTCTTTTACAGTCCAGCCACAACTTTCGTTGGTTGCCGTATCAAACTAAAGTCGGGAACATAACAAGCTTACACTGATCTTGCCTGCGGCATAAATATGGGATCTTGGATCGGCGACGGTTCTAACTCGTCGATCATCATGCATCAGCATCGACGTGTTTCATCACACCCCTAAGTGAAAGCGGGACAACTGTTTTTCTGCATCCAGACGGACGTTGAGCGGACGTGAACAGAGGGGATGCGAATGTTGACGAGAACATCACACGGATGTAGTCGGTCCCAGGCGACGTTTGGACGCCGTTCCACGTGTGCACGCCCCGACGACTGCTGTACACGCCCAACTTTTCATGTGACGCCTCTACTGGGTCCATACCCGTTCTCCCTGACCGACCCGCCATATCTCGACGCCGCCCTCCCCAGCCACGCCCACGACTTCTCCCACCCAATCCACGCCAAGCATCTTTTTCTTCGACCCATCCCATGCATGGACGCTCGCGATGGGGCTCGTGAAGCTGCGGAGATCCCAGAGACGGGCGACCCCGTCGTACGCGCCCGTCAGGACGTGCGGTGCGTTCGGCGCCGGCGAGGCGTCGTTGGCGTTGGCGCCGGGGTAGACCAGACACGACGGCGTAGCGGGGTGCATGAGCGTACCAACGGTACTTGCGAGCGAGGGCGAACGGAGGTCAAAGACGGAGACAGTCCGGTCCGTAGACGCCGCGAGGACCGTGTACTCGTCTGGCGTGACCGCGAGATCGAGCATCGGTCGTTCAGTGACGGTCTGGACCCAATACATCACGATGGATGAAACCGGAAGGGGCACGCGATCAGTCACGTTTGACGCGTGCCAATGTGAAGAAATACCTACGATCGTATCGACGCACACCCCAGACTCGACGTCCCACGTCCGTACCGTAGAGTCGAAACCGCAACTGTAAGCTTTTTTATTGGATCCGGGGCCGAAATCGGCCTTGGATACGCGATCCGTGTGGGACTTGAACACAGCCGTCGGCGCTTTGCGTTTTGCCCGTCCCTGGTCCACCTCGCCGTCGGTCTTGCGCCGTTTCTTGCGGTCTGACGAAGCCACATCGGACGTGGATGCGACTTCGTCCTGGATGGGAACGGTGGTGTCCCAGAGACCAATAAGATGGTCCCAAGATGCAGTCAGAAGATGGGAACCGGTGTCATCGGAAGAAATGGAAGAGAGTGGCGAAGTGTGGAGATGGAGCGACGCGATGGAGGACGGCGAGGCATCGGGCACGAGCGGTACCCGAGTGAGGGAGGCGGTCAGATCATGCGACGCGCTCGCGACGAGGATGGACTCGTCCACCGATGCTGTGGATGGGACGACGCAGACAGACGTGACGGGTGCCTGATGTACTAAAGCGTCTTGAATCAGCTTTTGCGCGTAATCAAAGAGACGGACGTGTCCGTCATACGAGGCAGTTAGAAAGTGTCTGCGAAAAGGTGTCTGAGGGATGAGGAAGCACGGGCGAGGGGGCGTACTGTGGTATGCGACACGAGATGGAGGAAACCCAATCCTCGTGCGGCAGGGTCGCCATGCGCTGTGGCGGCAGCACCGACTCGAAATACTCGATCTCGAGTGTCTCTTCCTAGCCTGTGTATCAACAAGGTTGTCGTGCATATGGTTCATACTACTCCTTGGGGCGACACGTACCTCAGTGATACCATTTTCTGCGCGACATTCGCCAAGGGTGGTTCGTAAGATCGAACCACGAACTAGAAAGTCGAACGGGATAGGCTTTGCGAGAGAGAGGGCCTTGTTGACGAGTTGCGAGAGTTGATAGCGTTTCCAGTCGATAGGGACCATGAACTTTTGCGTGGGGAGGACATAGGGAGTCTTGGTCGTGAACACGACCGCAGCAGATGCGGACGAGGTGGCCATCAATCGTCTCTGTCAAATTTGCCCGTGCCCCAATCCCATTGTCGGTGGCTGTGCCACGCAATGACGACCACTACATACACGTCTCGCTAAATTGCAGGTTCGGAACCATAACTTACATCAAAACTAGCCTCCGACGATATTTAAAGAATAAAGCAATGGGGGGTATAAGGGATGCGTGCGGTCCGATTCATGTCCTGGCCAGAAACCTGAAGCTTGGTGTCCGGTAGTACGAAGGCAAGGCGCACGAAAGCGATAAAAGACATCTCACAGACTACAGAACCCGACAAAAATCCAACACTTCCCAGACGAAGTCTGCCATGATCTTGTGCGTTGCCCTTGATGGATGGCTGTTGTTCAAGGATAGTCATCAGCTTCACAACGTGAATGGAGGCATGAACAAAAACGTACTTTACGAACCAATAAAAGTAATGGTCTGGATCGGTACAGTCCCCATCCGTGGTCGGCCCGGGATTGCATGCATCGGTGCTCACATACCCAAATGCCCGATACCCGGGTTCTGGACCCAACACCCCATCCCAAATCGTCGCAAAGTTGACAAACGCGACGTTGAGTGGCGGGTCTTGCATGTGAAACGCGCTCAGACCATCAAAGATAGACTGCAACCAAGCTTGACCCCTTGCGTCCTGTATGCCTAGACCGTAAACATCGGTGATGAGGAAATTGCGGGCGTTGGTAGGTGGTTGGGAAAGGAGGGCCATTTGGCTGAGGAGGTCATGCGCTGCTTGGGGGAGGTGGTCGCCGTCGGCTATACAAATAAAGGGTCATAAACAGCTGCTCCTATAGGCCATCGAGCTCCCTTACCAAACGAATCACCCCAGTCGCTATAGAGCGTCGTCAGTCGCGGTAAACTGAGTTCAAAGAAGACGCTGACTTGATTCCAAAGAACACCGTGTAAAGCGTGGTCTCTGGATCGAGGTGATGTACTTGCTTGAGGAATGTTGTCGCTGTTGGAAGCGTCAGTTGTGTCTGTAAGACGGGATGCACCCTAAAGTTACTTTGCATGATGAAATCCCTAGGGTATGGATTGGACGGCCAGAGGGAGATATTGGTGACCGCACTCGACCACTTGCAAGGCGTCCCATAAGCAATGCATACTAATCATCGAGAGAACGTACGGCATAATCCATAAAGGTGGCACCAATAGTGTC
>JBBPUA010000424.1:0-18331 GCA_038094355.1 Afroboletus lepidellus | reverse complement strand
GGATTCCATGCAGCAATTAATTGCTTGAGTGATTGGATTGTCACATTAAGTTCAGAGGATAGTCTAGACATCTTGCTTTGAGTTTAGATGACAAGGAAAAGGCAATTGACAGAGAGGAGATAGGAGTCCTGTAGCCCCTCTTGTGTCATGTCACAGGATCTACTGGGCACATTTATGTGACACTGTGTAATATGCTGTGCAGAGCACGAGTTCAGGAGAAGGATACACAGTTGTGGTATCAGGATCTACTTAAGGGTTGGATCCATCATCACACTTAATGACATTGTTCCGTGCACTCTTAGTTGATGGTCGCAATCCTTGTGAACATTTGAATCAAGCTAACATCGCGAGAGCAATTGAACTTGATTGCTATACAACTTGACGACTTCGTGGCGATCTTTGCTGATAGATCGGCAGGCGCAGGCGAGATCTAAAGCTTTCGCCGTGTTTCGACTGTCACTGAGTCCATCTTTGGAGGACATGTTCTCCCTCCTGTACACAACTACTTCGACATGCCTACAAGGCGATATCATAGACCTCGAGAAGAAATCGTACGCAATCGATAAGTGCCCGCGACCGACATGCAGCACCCCCACTGTTTCCTCAAGATTGGTCATATTGCAGGGAACGGGAGGGGGAATCGGATGTCGATTGTGGTCAATTGGTGGAAGGAGTCCGCATAGAACGATCATTGCGTAGCTTTTCTTGCACAATGTTTCGCGTCCAGTCATTTCGAATCAAAGTGTCCAGTTTGCAAGAGAAACGAGACGTGAGGCATGCAGGACATGTTAAACCCACAACAGACCTCGTACGACTGAGCGAGGACCTAGATGGAATCACATCATTACCACGCATGCACCCTCACACATAAAAGCCTTCCCGGCTGAACTGCCCATGTTCCTTGCCCTCTTCCGACATAATTCACCGTCATCAAGGGGCACTCAAGAATAGAATATCCGTCTAGTAACTCGGTATCTGTCAGCTCGGTACCCTTGAAGAATGTCTTCCGTGGAGCATGTCAAAATTGGATGCGTTATCGTCGATTGCGATATGGTTCAACTGGTGCCTGCTAACCAACGCACGTGTCAGGTACTTCGCTTGCCTTTGCCAGCGTCAAATGGATTGCCACACACAGGAAAACGTCGCCCTGAAATTTGGCGCCGCCCAGCGTATCTCCGCACCGCCCACAAACACCGAAAACGGGCAGCTGTTGAATCATAGAGGCAAGTAGCATTATTATTCAAAATACGATCGATGGACCATACATAATATACACCGATGACGATCGCGGGGGAGAACTAAATGTGGCGCACCAGAGGGAGCTGGTCCGTGTATGCACGTTGCGCCACATCGGGACCGCTCGTTGGAAGAAGGGCGCAACCTGAATCTTGAAGCGCCGAGGATGCGATTATGGCGCGAGCCTGGATACATTAAAGACAATGCAAAGTGAAGAAGCCGCACCTTGTCCTACGACTCCTACGACCGGCGCTGCTACGTCTTGTCTCTAAATGGCTGCCACACAAACGACAGCTGGTAGGTAGCGATCGGCTGGGGTACCTTGATGCTAACCGTTGGACCAGATCGACGTGAGCTGACCGAAATCCAGGCTGGTCAGGGCTTACGTGCAGTGGTTTTCTCCGAGAATGGCGAATGCCTTGTAAGCGGTAACCACGAGGGGGTTCAAGTGTGGCGAGTCGACGATGGCACAGAAATCGCAAGATTGCAAACGTCCATGGTCGTGAGTATTGCTGTATCCAACGATGGGAAATGGATAGCAGCAGGAGGGGACCACGGCGACCTGGCTGTGTGGGACGCACGAACGCATGAGCTGGTCGTCTCGGAAAACGACAGTCATACAACCCAATACGGAGTGGACTTTTCGCCTGCAGACAGCTCGAGGCTTGTCGTCGCATCGAAGAACAATAGGGCCACAATCTGGGACGTTGCGTCAGACAAACGATTGCAAACACTCAACCATGATGGCATGGTGGTCACAGCCAAGTACTCGCCA
The DNA here is from genome assembly GCA_038094355.1 of Afroboletus lepidellus. Taxonomy (NCBI): domain Eukaryota; kingdom Fungi; phylum Basidiomycota; class Agaricomycetes; order Boletales; family Boletaceae; genus Afroboletus; species Afroboletus lepidellus. The sequence continues at coordinate 16,320 of JBBPUA010000424.1, read as the reverse complement.
CAAGGCGACCGGATAGCTACCGTCATCGCATTGCAAACTATTCGAATCTACGACGACGAAGGCCACCTTCTCGCAGAGTTCAACGCTCTGGTACTCGTATGGTTCAACAAGGGTCTTCTTTGGTTCAACGACCACCTGCTCGTCGTGTCTGACGGTCAAATTAAACAAATCGATCCATCCACAGGCTCGACGGTCTCCAAATTGTCTGTCCCAGATATCAGCATCGACTCATGCATCGCCCTATCAAGGCATGCGAAATTCGTTGCATTCTCTACAAGCAACACCGTCACGTTTTGGGACACGTCAACTCACGCTCGGCTCGGTCTCATTAAACCTTTGGAGGACACATACTCGATTTCCGTTTCACCAGACAGCCGTTTCATTGCAATTGGTGCGGGGGACGGGAAAATTGTCTTGGAGAGTCTGTCGGGTGTCAATGTAAGTGTTGGTGGATCAAGCTTATTTGAGTAAACGGACACCCCACGTCAGGCATCCGCTACCGGGCAGGATCGAAAAGACCACGCTTTGAAAGGCAATGGCCTCGCACCAGTAGGATTCGCTTTGTCGGGGTATATATTCCTCTAACCTTGGGCCGTTTTCCAGGAAGAGTCCGACAAATCTGCTACAGCCGAGCCCAACTCGCACAGCAAAGATAACGTCCTCGACGTACGCCACATTTCTTTTTCCTTGGACATCGTTCTTATGATCGCATAGTTGCCGAAGAGGGAGCCCGGTGCGCAATTCAGCTACGACGAGGTTGGCGGCTAATACTTTTCATTTTATCTCACTTAACGCTGCCCTAGCCACCTCCCGCGCGCTCAGAACACAACGAAGGACCGTTATCAGGGCCATCCCATGTACCCGTGGCGCCTTCTCCAGATGCACCTATGGAGGAAACTGCCACCAAGTCACCTTGGCGCCATTTACCATTTATAAAGTGGATAACGAAGAAGGCCGGCACATCTTCGGCAGCAGATATGTCCAAAAACTCGAATCACTCTGCTCCTGCTTCTGAACGTTTCCAATCACCAATGCAAGTAGATGAAGTACCGTCTGGGATGATTGGTATCGCGAGTCAACGCCAAAGTGTGAGCGCTTCCAATGAATGAATGCGTGTGACGAGGTTGAACTTTTTTTTTTATCTAGTGATCGGTGTCGCGGTGGGCCTCGAAAACAAAGGTTCATCGTCCCTCGAGCTCCTTCCCAGGTGTTTCCGACCCTAGGATTCGAAGTCGAGCGGGTATGGTATGTTCCTCTTTCTACAGTACTAAACTCGATCGCGCTCATCTCCCATAGCGGGAGCAACCAAGAGAACTACCGGAACCCACGTTGGACCCGAAGGTGTGTGTACTTTGCATCAGGCAAGGTCTATGGGTTCACTGCCGATCAGCGACGACCTGGCAAAGCCAAAGCCAACTCAGTTGCGCTACCATTATGGGGGTGCTGTCTGGCAAATACCGGGGATGGGACGCATTGATTCAGTTGTTCGATGTCATAGATACATGGAGCGGGACTGTACGACCTATCTGAACGTGAGCAATGAATCAGTAGCCTGATACGCGGCCAGACCCCTTCTCGGCTTCGGTGTAGTGTCTGGCGCGAGCGCGAATGTTGCTTCAAGTTGGTGCTGCGCACGTTCTGACCTGCATGTTCTCCATTGTGCTTAATCCTTTTGGTCGTGACCACCTTCAAGAGGAACATTCCATCCAGCGATCAGGCAAAGCGCAAGAATCGCGGTGGTTCGTTTGTCTGGAGAAGCAGGACATAAACTGCAAAGTCAAAATCGACTCGGCCCGGAGTCACGAGAGTTGACGTCATCGTGAAGCGCATCGGCATGTCATACCCCCAAAGTGCAAACACTTTCGGGGGAAAGCATGCCTGCCCCAACAGCATTCCAGCCGAATGTGTTGAAGATCACGCGCACCAGGGGCACATAAAAGGCGGACGCAGCCTCCCACCCTCTTTCACCACACGAACCTCGTCTCGTTTCCATCGTGTCATGTCTTCGCTACATTGCGCAAGCTCTGCTCTCGATATGGATGTTGGGCTGTCCCGAGTAACACGTTCACGGTTGTGAGCGAATGGTCATCTACGTGAGTCGGCTACGAGTCATAACTTGTGTGGCTTGGTGTTTTCTGACGTCCCTTCCACTCAATATATTCTCAGATAGCTTGTAGACCAGCGTGAAGCTAAGATTTCACCTGCAGCAAGTACTATTAGGGGATCAGTTACGTGATAGATCACATCGTAAGTCGTATTTCTAGGTGTTATCATGTTTCGACTACTGCCCTTGGTTTGCAGAACCATGGTTCAATGCCATAGTCTTCTTCAATGTCACAGCTGTCCAAGGTGGGCAAGCCATCTTCTCGTACTTCGTTTCCTGTCCCAAAGTCATTCTCAATGATGGACTATCGCACCGACCGACTCACAGCAGCCTCGATTCGTTGTCACGATTCATCAATTATACAGCGATCCTCACGGATGAGCCGTGTGTGCGTCGTACCTGAATCACCACTGGCGGAAAAGAAAACAAGTCTGGTGGATGGTGGGTAGGTGACAGCAACATCCTTGGGTACGACCGTGAGTAATTTCAGACGATCCCGACTTTGAAACATTGAAGCCTCGACGACTAGCGTCAGCCTGGAAATTCAGCAACACTACAATAGCCCAAGTGCCCTCGATCAACATGCGGCACCCCCTCTGTTTCCTCAAGGATCGGTTACGTTTTGGGGACGGGATGGGGACTCGGATGTCGATCGTGGTCAATTGGTGAAAGTGGGGTTGATATTGTTGGGCAAGTTCACTAGCATCCGGTGATTTTGTGTGGATTGTAGACAGTTCATTTGTCCACTTCAGTAGGTTGAACTTGCTCTTGGATTGGCACAGCGCTCACCCCTCGCTCCGTCCATCATCATATCATGCACCGACGGGGGATGTTGGAGAAGGGTTTTCTTGCCCTTGTCCCCACCTTCGTCTGGGGACTGAGTAATGTGAGTGACATTGGGAGAACCAGTTCAGGTTTGGACGACTGGTAGATTATAACAAACTTGATGTGACAGCGCGAGGGACAGAGAAGACCATCAATGCACCCATTCAAATCCATACAGTACTGGCCAACGCGTCTTTAACCAATGCATCCAGCATAGAAACCTGCCAGACTGAACTGAACTCCCTCGCGGACCCACCAGACGTAATCCGCATTCGACGACGGAGCCCTCTGGAATGACGATCCGTCCAACAACTCGGCATCTTTCAAGTCGCTATCATGGAAGTTCCGCGTGGAGCGCGTTCCATACCATGAACTAAAAAGGGCAAAAGTATGTTGAATCTATGAAGTGGTCACTCGCACGTGTGAGTGCCGATCGAAAGATGGGCAGGAACGGGTTAGAGATTGGTGTCGTCTCGGTAGGCGGGTCCTTGGCGTGGAGGTCACGAGGATAACCGTGCAAAGAGATGTGGGATCGCGGAGAGAGGTACGCGACGAATGAAGGGAGAAAAAGATCACCAAATAGTCGGCGTCCATCAAAGGGAACTGGGACGGTACGCGCAAGACAACGTACCGGGTGTCGATCCGCCGTCGACTTGACGTGGTACGCAACTAGAGGAACACCTTCATTTTATGCTCGATATACTCTAGCTGGTTCGGGTGGACGGTCCATCGTTCAGCATGCTCCATGACTATGGAAATGGTTTGGTTGAACGTGTCTCCATACTCGTCCAAGAAGATCGTGGGTGCTGATGTCGTCTTTCAGGATGCTATCGAACACATGGACACCGCCCTTTTAGTTACGAAAGGAGCTGGCGTCCCCCATCGTAGAGACGACAGTTGATGTCGTACGATGCCTGTCGAGGCGGGGTAAGAAAGCGGACTGGGGGAGTACTTATGCCCTCTGTTGACCGCCGCTACCGCGAGACCTCGAAAGCACAGCGACGTCATTTCTCGCGGACGATGGAGCCTAAACGCAATGGACGTACGTATGAAATTGCATATCGTTGAAGAGGATACGATATTGCTCGTCATTGTTCCTCTGGGAGTCCAACAGAGTGGCAAGCACGACGGGGTTCGCTCCGGTCCGTTTCTGCGGAGAAAGCGGAGGAGGAAGGAATCGATATCAACCAACCAGAACCTCCGATGTGCCGGCACATGGCTACTGCGTCGGAGCTGGGCACCTATTGGAGCTTCCGCTTACTTGCTGTGCTGCTGTGCGGAACCTGTTCAAGGAATTGTCGGGTTGGACCTGAAGAGACTATTTACCCTGAATAATAAAAAATTAGAGTCAAATCTTTCGGATGAAACGCGGGTGCAATCCACCTACACCCACGACAATTTTTTGAGATCTCTCGCCTCCAACTGTCCATATCAACCATCTCACTGCCTTTCTCGGGCCCGCTCTGTAGGCTCACGATTGTGATCAATGTTTTGCTGTAGAATCAAAGTGATTCCGAATCCGGGAAGAAAGACCATTTTGCTTTCCCCGAGGCAAGCCCAGAAACGAGGCGCGAGGGCTTCGAAGAGAAACAAGAAAATCAACGTGCGCCATGCGAGCGACTAAACTACAACAAAATTTTGTACAGCTGAGCGGGGAGCTAGATGAGACCACGTATCATACACTATCGCGCAAGCACCCTCACGCGTAAAAGCCTTCACGGGTGAAGTTCCCAGGCTCTTTGCCCTCGCGCACCCATCCGAGGTGATTCGCTGTCAACAAGGAGACCCTCAAGAACAGAGATCCGTCGAGTAGCTCGGCATCCTTCAAATCGGTACCCTTGAAGTACCCTGCGGAACGCCTTCCGTAGAGTGTGTCAAAGTGGGCAAATGCACGTTGGATTTTGATCAGGTGATCATTTGGATGTGTTATCGCCGATTGCAATATGGGCAAGAATGGGTTCGGGATTGGGGTCGTTTCAGTGGTGAGGGGGGTCATTGGTGTCGGCGTCACGGGAATCGATGGTTCAACTGATGTGGTTTCCATGAAGAACTTGATGTTCAAGGGGGGTAGACCGCGCATGGCCCACCACACGAGAACCGTGACGAGATAGCCGCGCAGGAGGAGGGCTTGAGACCGTGGGGAGAGGTACGCAATCAACGAAGGGAGAAAGAGGCCCGAGGTCACCAGGTGCATGCTAAGCAACACGTGGGTCAGGCACATCGCTAGCGTCAAAGGAGTTGTCACGTACAAGAAAAAGTCGCCTCGAAAGCCATTTAGCGTCGACCCCCCGACCCCGTAAACCAAGGTGCTCAACCAGATGAGTTCTTCTAGTTTACGCTCAATTTCACCCGGCTGGCTCAGATCGACTGTCCATCGCTCCGCGTATTCCTTGACCATCAGGGAACACTCGTGGAACATTTCCAGGTACTGTTTCAAGAAGTCCGTCGGCGCCTGGCGACGGAGCCTATCGTCTTTCAGGATACTTGCTGCGATATCGAATGCATGTACACCGCCCTTCTTGGATATGCCAGGAGAATTGGCTGAAGCTAGAGTATCCAATGCTAAGGACGAAAGATAGTTTACCATATGCTCCACAGAGTTTGGTGAAGTGGGGGTAAATGCGGATGGAGGGAGTGCCCCTTTCACGTGAGCAATATCAACCGCAACTAGCGCAAGACCTTGCAAATTATACGTTGGGTCTCCATCTCGTCCGGTGTATCATGCTACGGACCTTCCACGAGCATTCCTTTCAGCCCAAACTCAACCCCGTGTCCAACATGGATCATAGGGTGAAAAAGGGCAGCGAACAAACGGGCCAACATTTCGGGCTGGGCGTTCGCATCCCTTCCCTTCTGGAAATTATATTTCTCGGAAAAGACAAAATCTTCCAGAGTCCTTGCAGCGCCCTTTTCAGAGACTTGCTTGGAAAAGAAGGTGATATACGCTTGGTAGAAACTGGCGCATGTAAGACGAGGTGGTCTGATGTAAGCGATTGATCATGGCTTACTTCTCGTCCCCCAAGTGGTCAACAAAATTATCTTCGGTGACGGGCTCTGGAGATTCAAAGGCAGGGCGTTGAATACGACCATCGCGCTCATAGTAATCCCGGATGAGGGCTGCGGATCCACCTAAGGCGTAAATTGCAAGTGCCCTGTGCGTGACGTGGCTGACCAGGCATGAGAGTTATTCCTCCTGAACGACGACATACGTACTTGTGGAAGTGGATAGTATGGCTAAAGAAAATATGATGACGCGCGTGGTTATCCTTGAGGACATCTCGAAGAGCGACGAGTGACTCCAAGTTCGCCCCCGGCAACCTCTGTGGAGATAGTGGCGAAGGAGCAAGGGATGGGGCAGGGAACAGTTCGTCAAGGTTCTTGTGTGTTGTGCTATTGGGCGACATGATGAAGGTAATCCGCAGCTCCAGTCCCTCCGAGTCTGCCTCTAAACCTTGTAATAAGGCGGCCGTATTTCTATGACCTGTCAGCTGCCGACCCACATACGCAAGCCCTCGTAACTGATGGATAGAAGAAGGTCCTGCTCACCAATCCTGAACTCAAATGAGGTATCCTGAATCATCCGTAGCGTAACCGGATACTATACCGAACTGAATCGTGTGACTAACGTGGAAGCTGATCCTGATGCAGACAATAAGCGTACAGACGGCGATCATGGCATGGCAATGGGGGTGCACAACGGTCACGCCGGGAAAATCAGTCGGAAGATGATTGGAAGATGATGACAAAAATCGGGCCAATGTGACTAAGCGACATGACGTTTGTTTGCACGTATTATTCTGCGCGGGGCCAAGTCGTTGAACTGGCTCCAACTGCCACAATGTCGAACCAGCGAAGGTGTTCGCGGACTGGTCATAGAAGATTGCAAGTGATTAGCCTCCGATCGTGCTCTTATCAGTCGACGAATCCGCCCACCAACATGCCCTTTGGTGATCACCTTGATTCCATCCAGCAGTTAGCAAAATGGGTCTGGGAGGCCAAGAAGAAGCTGCAGAGCGAAGCCAAGAATCGTGACTTCGGATCGTCTGTCCGCCACATGACCTTACGCAGAGAAGTAAGCTACAGTGTTAAAAGGTATATGTCGCCATGCCAGCACAACGAAGCGATCAGCCACGGATGCGCAAGAGTAAGGTGATAAGTTAATGAAGCATCGAAATTAGAGCATCTACACGTGTACGATGATTGCTCAATCAAATGGAGTAACCTAACGCATCCTCCTACTTGTATGTGGCAGTCGACACATGAATTTCCGGGTCACCCTGCAGTTCTGTTGCCGAGGCTTTGCCTTGCTTGAACTACGTTGAAAATAGATAGTCTCCCCAGAAGACAGTCGTTCCCACAAAACAGTAAGGAAAATAGTTGCGGTTGGCGTACCTCAGTGATGAACGTTGTGATAGCTTTCCGGATCGACTGAATAGGGGGGAAGTCCGATTCCTCCGACCTGATAACGCCCATCAAGCAATGGAATGTGTGCCAATCAGCCCCTCTCGACCACAATGACTCCTCTTGTTCTCAAATGTTGCCTCTTAATTTCGCCCACCTAGCAAAATTAACACCCATTTCACTTAACGAAATCGCGTCGCGAGGTTCAAACCTCGCGGTGGGCTATTTTTTTTTTTTTGCAATGAGAATTCGAAGACATGGCGCATAATTAGACAAATAGTGGTGGTTTCAGACACTGAAAACTCGTCGTACGTCACTCTACCAATCCGCCGCGTACTCTACGAACCGTACCATGGGACATGTCAACCCACGCAGCGAAGATCTTCATTTAAAATCTGTCAGATATCACTCGCAGCCTGAGGGTTGAAACACGCCTACTATTCGAGTAAACTGACACTCTTCATCAGGCATCGGAAACCGTACCAGTAGGATTTGCTTTGTCTGGATATGCATTACTCTCACCTTTGGCATGTTCTCTAGGAAGATTCCAACCGTTCCGCTACAGCTGAATTTGAGTCACCCAGTAAAGGGGACGTTCTCAACGTATGTGTTTATTTCCTCCTGGACCGAGTTCTTACGATCGCATAGACCGAGTTGAGCAAACCCGCCGCGCCATTTGACTATGACGAGGATGGATATCACTATTTTTTGTCTCCGGATTGACACGACCGCAGCCACCTTCTCCAGTGCACTCGGCAGATGACGAAAATCACGAAAGACCGCTGCCAGGCCCGTCCCACGTACTGTCACAATCGCCTGTCGCCGGGCGTGTGGCGTCTTGGGGAAAAGGTCACCAAGACAGAGTGGGTACGGACGAAGAATGGTGGCAAGGCACCGACCGCGGATCTTTCCAAGATGTCACCTCACTCCGGTCCTGCCGAGAATTCTCTCGTTTCTGGTCACTTGTACGAGCAAATTGAATACTATCGGGGACGTTTGCGGCGGGTAAGCGTCATGGTGGTGCTTCCGATTGCCAACTCGTGCGACGTGGCTCAACAGGTTTCTATTCAGCTCTTCCGACACTGGGGGTCTTTCGTATCAACATGAAGCGAGCCCAGTATGTCCCCTTTTCTTCTGATGCCAAGTTTAATTGCAATAACGCATTTTTCACGGTCGGAGCAACAGAAAGAGCCATCGCAACCCTGGTTCGCCACCACGGTGGATGTACTTTGCATTAGCAACGAGTTAGAAATGGCAAAGCCATAAGTCATCCTCATGGTGCCCAAGTGGACGTTGCCACTATGGAGGCGTTAACGAGTTGATACCATGGATTGAACGCATTGATCAAATAAGCTGTTTGATGCCATACACACGCGCAGAGACTGTCCGAAGACGCGCATGGGAGAAAGTCAACTCAATCTGTAATACTTCATCGTCGTTCCCTCGCAAAGACTCAGATGCGTCCAATGGATCCACTGTGGCAAGCATGCGCGGCAATATGTCCCCGCCGCGAATCGGGACCAATGCCAGACGCCTCGACATGCCTGCAGCAGAGTGCAACGTTTGCACGACGTCGGCTGGCGCACGGTGTCGTCAACTGGGCATGGTCCTTCAACATTGGCATCGTCATTTCCTCAATTCCTGTAGTCCCACAGCGTCGGGGATGGGGGTGACTTTTGGTCGTATCACACTCGCAGCCAACGTGGGTGTAGCAAAGGTTTCCATTGTGACATGAATAGTCCCCTAGCGTCTACCAGTCCAGCTGGAAACCCTGCAGTGAAAGGAGTAGGTACGACCGCACCAGACGGTCAACTGCGCAAACCGGGTGTAGATTCGGGCACGCACGGTGCTGTTTGTACGTGCACCGATGCTCAACAGCGAGTGAGCCTTACTCCTAGCCCCCGTTTTCCGCTTTCGCCGTGTCCTGACGAGCTATCGCTCGTCATGGAGTGTCTCCGCGCTCACTTCCTTGCAGAATCGATGTCAATTTCGGTGCTTCAAAAAATACTGACTTTTATAGGCCGTAGATTTTTTTTTTCTTTTTTGGAATGCATTCATAGCGTGTACTGGTTACTTTGTGCAGACGCGCTGACTTGCGTGTCGCCGTGCTCGATTAGTAACTGGTGAACACAAGCCAATGTATGAGTCTAGTGGACGCGCAGCCAGGGAGTTTGGTCGCACCTGTCCATAATGCACAGAACCTACCCCAGGTAAGGTCTGACGACGTACGATGAGCTGGCGCCTCGAGGGCGATGGAAAACTTACCCAAAGGTCTGCCTATCCGAGTCATAGCAACCGTTTCAAACCCAATAGCCACTACCGAAATGCAGCTCACCAGCGACCTGCTTATTCAAGTCGTCGATCTATTACGTCACGCCTGCGGGTTCCAGTCCAGTAGCAACGACTTGACTGCGCGTCCACAACAAGGGAATATTCCCCGACTGAATTTTCTCGTTATGTCTATTGCAACCCCCGCTTATGACCCTCATGTCAGAATGAAAGTCTCGGTCAAACAGGAGACCTACACGTCTGCGTGACACTCTGCAAACCAGACCTCTTTGATGCGCCCGTCGTCTTTACGGATAGCGGCTGGATCTCCGGCCAGATACGTAGTCTGACACGTCATTCGTCCAATGTCTGTGCATGTCGAAAATAGCAGGTATGATCCGAGGTTGTGCAAGGCAACGACCGAGCCAAACCGACGTGACGGTCCTCCCTAGAAAGGGCTAAAGCGCCCGTCAAGCCTAGCGGGTGTACGAGAAGGCTTACCACACCCAGATAAAAACGACACTTGCAAAAAGTTTCGCATTTTTTCCCGGACTCTTTCGTCACAGGCTGGCTCACGATGCTGGTGGGCCGTTTCGAGCTGGTCATCACCCGTTTTCGAGCATAAAAGGTATATCAGATGAGTATAAACAGTAAGAACGGAATAACGAGAACCGTGTTTTATCAGTTGCATAAAATGATGGATCTCACCGAACAAGAATATCCTATCCCATGTCCCAGCAGTTTCAGAAAGTAAACGGTGGGAGACGATGGTGCACTTGTATAGGTTCCTGACCAAGACTCGGATTATTTGCTAAACGCATGGGAGAACGACTTACTGGCCAATGGCGCTGCTATAATACGTCGGTTGGCACGTTGCTCATCGCTCGTCGTGATGAAAATGTGACTGTAGACTCTAGAGTCCGATAGTCTTCGCATTCTACCAAACATACGAGTCAGGTAAGTTCGAGTCTGTGAAACGTCTCTGATACCAAACTGATTGGACGTGCCGTCGATGCGTACAACAAGGTTCGTGAGCTCGTGGATGGACGTGACACCGCAACGTCCATCTAAATGGGCCCTGAGTCACATCTACGGTTGCAGACAATGGAAACACCCGGGTCAGAGAAAGGGAGACTAGTCCCCGGAATATAATAGAGCTGGTGCGCAGTTGACTCAGTGCAAAGAAGCACGCTGTATCAAGGAACGTTTCTTCGAACGTGGGAACTTCCGAAATTGAAGAAGCACAATAGCCTCAACAGCCAAAAAAACGCAAAATTTGCGCTCTAATTAGGAAGGTGGCCCGCTAGGCGTCGCTAAACTGCTGTCGTCCAATCGGAATTCTCAGATGCAATTCCAACAGCTTGCCAAAGTGTCGTCCAATGTTACGTTACAATTCTGCTTTGCAGATGTATGTACCAGGGTAGCAATTTGATGAACCCTGTATGCATACCGCAGAACTAGGACAAGCAGAGGAATTCCGCACAAAGTTTCAACTGCAACTGAAATACTAAGATTGAAAGGTGCCCATTGATCTAGTTTTCAATAGGCCACGTTTACGAAGTAGGATACTATTACCCGGAATCTGGTGGCGGCGCATTTCCTCCATCGACTCAAACATGCGCGCTTACTATTTCGACAACATCGAAGGCGATCAACGCCGCCCCCACGACTCGAGCATACCCGTCGACGGCGCCGTCCTCCATTCCATTGGTGTCCTGTACTGGCGCATCCCTGTTCCCACGACAGACGGCTACCCGCAAGTCGACGCTGTTGCCCGTGAGCGCGGATACAAGAACCGCGATGTCATCACCATCACCAGGGAAGGTCTTGGCGACCTCTACGAAACGAAGCTCAAAAGAGAGTACGCCTGCGTTGACCCTCGGTTCTCTGGATCCGCGACTGATAAGAGTCTGACAGGCACATGCACGAAGACGAAGAGATCAGATACATATGGAAGCGGCTTCTTTGACGTTCGTGGTGAGCCCAGTGGCATCGCTCCCTGTCAACTTTCAAGCTGACCTCTTCTCTTGCTCATTGCCAATAGACCGCGCCGAGGACAAGTGGATCCGATGCGCGGTGGATGCGGGTGACCTCATGGTCCAGCCCGCTGGCATCTACCACCGTTTTACGCTTGACGAGAAGAATGTGATCAGGGTAACGAGGCTGTTTAAGGCAAGCTCCCGTCGATATGGTGTCCGCATCTCGCCCTCACTTATTTCCCTAGAACGAACCCAAGTGGATCCCCTACAACAGGAGCGGAGCGACGGATGTCAACCCATTCAGAAGAACATCGCCGTAAACTGAGCTTGTTGAGTTAGCCATGTCGAATGCTGTATCTTGTATGTGAACGTTTACCAGGACCACTTTCAACAGGAGCAAACAAGGGGATGGTGCTCAATATGTTACCATATCCACGAGATTAATGACGCGTTCTGGGGAGGTTGGGGCGAGAGTACTTACTCAACTCAACCACTTCCCTGCCAGTGGCCCAGGTGTTTGAAATGATTCATCCGTCGAATTACTTTCGGATCTGGTTTTAACCATACTTGGCGCATTCTCACGTCACGCCATACTACCTGGGGGGACCTTCTTGGGTCAAACCGCGAGGCCTTGTGATCTGTCCAGGCATCAAGGCCAACGCATCTCTTTCTTGCGCCCTTTACGTATCAGGATGTGAAACTCCAAATCCAATTGTTGGATGGTTTGACCCCAACTTTTATGGATTGATGTCGCTGGCAACCAGTGAGTTTGCACCAGGGACGAATTTGTCTTGCATGATCAGCGGGTCGCGAATAGCGTACCCTTGCAATCCCCACTTTTCCAGGTAAATTCCACCGATGGAAACGTATCTTACGCTATGACAATTTACCCTTAGATTTCCTAGAGACTCAGACCATGCCATCTGTACCAGTTCCTCGGGGCTGAAACACCCGTACTTTGACTTGTGTTCACAGGTTGGTCCCTGTACGTCCCTGTACTCCGTAAATCACATGCTCGTACCCAAGATTGTTAATATGTTATCCCCGGACCAAATTTTCCCACTTCCCACCGGGAATGAACTGTCACCCAAATGCCAGCGATCGGTATCTTATTACCAGTTAACATTGATAATCGTGCAGACACATCCGCCCTTTATAGGCCGAACACCTCAATGCCCGGTCCCCGCCGGGACGGCGATGTGGCCCAAGCTAGTGGGATGATTGTAACAATCTGCCTGTATCCAAGGAGCGCGCACGTTTATTTTATCCAGGACGAATCGCAGCACATCGCACCGTTCTTACCCGGTCTTGGCGACAGACACCGTTAAGTCCGCCGAAGGAAACCCGGACCGCACGAAGAAATAGGCTGCTGCGCCGTGGTCGTCGGTAAAGGCGAGGTATACATCACGTGCATTGATATCGATGATATCAGCACGTTTGAAAATCACCGGCCATTGCAACGCAATGATGAGTCGTCGTGAAGTGCGGGGCTTCCGAAACATTCCGCGAAGAAAGGATTGGAGATGATGCTACATAGTGGCTGTTCCGATTCTCTCCTGAATTTTGATTATGCTGAAACGTTTGCAGATAGCGAGGGAATCGTGCCATTCGCTAACTCAGGAACACCAGGATGTCGTGGTTAACATGATAGTACAAATTGGGAATGATTGATCCAGTGAAAGCATTCCAAGTTGGCGGCTGTACGTGAGAAGGATCGCTAAAATGCAAAGTGGAGCACTCCACGGAATGGTCAAGGAGTAAAGGTATTGGAGCGGGAAGCAAGGAAGGCGAAGACGAATGAAATTTGAGGCGCTGAAGCTAATGCTTGGTGGCAAAGCAAATGTGGGAGAAGAACTCGTTGATAGGCGCTACCCATGACCGGGACCGACGCTCTCTCATTACCGACGTTCATATCGGAAGGATGGTATTCGTTGCCTTCCAGGACAGTTCTGATTTGACTACACCACCGCCGGTCGCGCAGTCTTACGATAATGCTACCAGGCAAAACCTTCACGCGGGGGTTAAGATCGTATCGTGCTCCGAGAAGTCGTGGATATGCAGATTCCTGAACGCATCTCAATTTCACGCCTATTTCTCCTGCCACGTATTCATAGAAAATAGGAACAACTGCGCTTCTTCTCCTGATTCTGGTAGTTCTGCGACATCACGATTGGGAACCCCGCATTCGTAGACGTAGCATCCGAGCGGCTATTCTGGCTGCCAATCGATCGTTGTATATTGTTATGTCAATACTATCGCCGAGGACTCCGGTCGCCCGATATCAAACAACCAGCGCTCAATCCTGACACCAGGAGACCCTAAGCATCCTTACTTGAATACATGAAACAGGCTCGTACCCACACACTTTTGCAGTCACGAAAGGAGTCTGCTTCCAAATTAGGAAATGGCTAGCTCGATCGGGGGATTGATCGCCACCGGTCCCGGACTCCCGGTCACCGCCCACAACACCATAGTTTGCATCCAGAGCCAAGACTAGCATGGTGGCAGGAAACTGCTCGGAGGCAAAGTGGAAGCAAACGGGAGGAAATAAGATGAAACACGGGGTACACCCCATGCCTCAAGCACTTAAATTCGAGCCAGCAAGCCCAGAGTCTTCAGTATCATCTCACTTACTAGCACATTCACTCCACCCACACACTACTCAGACATGCGCGCCTACTACTTCGACGAACTCCCCGGCGACCAATGCCTTCCCCATGACTCCGGCGTTCCTGCTAGCAACGCTGCGCTTGCTGCAGTCGGTGTCCTCCTCTGGCACGTCCCCATTCCAATCTCCACGGCGAGCGACTATTCCGAAGTCGACACTATCGCACGTGATCGCGATTACAAGACCATCGAAATCATGAAAGTCACAAAAGAAGAACTCGGCGACGACTACGAGAGACTGCTTAAGATATTCTATTCAGAGTGGGTTTCCCTCGGCTATCAAGACGAGTCTTGTACTTAAACAAGTTGCGCAGGCACATGCACGAAGACGAGGAGATTCGGTACATCCTCGAGGGTGGAGGTTACTTTGACGTGCATGGTAAGACGCATTCATGTTCCCAGCACCTGTACTCGTCACTAACCCAACATTCTGTCGCGGCGTGCAGAGAATGCCACCAATAGGTGGATTCGATTCCTGGTCAATGCAGGAGATCTCGTTCTCCTTCCAGCTGGCATTTACCACCGTTTCACCCTTGACGAAAGAAATGTGATCAAGGCAAGGATGTTCTTCAAGGCAAGACTATCAAATACAACATCACTTATAACATGTACTCACATATTCCCCTAGGACCGCCTCAAGTGGGTGCCTCATTACAGGGGCGAAGAAGCGGACCATAACCCATTCAGGATGGAATACCTGAAGGCGATTACTGTAAACTGAGCTGCCGTCGAGTCCAGCAGTATTAGTTCTGTAGTTGTAAATGATTATTTATTCTCTATGCACTGCTTGAAATACATGCCAAATAATGTACTGGTTCGAGTTGTTTACGAAGTAGCTTTGGGGATACTCCGAAATTACGGCCGTCTGTAATGACTTGTTCCGCGCAATGACCGGAGCGTCATTACCTGGTATGCCCTGAGATAATGACAACCGTTCACGCACCTTTTCTTGGTCAAACCACAGGACCTGCAAAGATGCGGCCAGTAAGAGTGACGTAGCACTAGCCTGAAGTGTTGGTCTACAGAACAATGGCAAATTTAGGATGGGCATATCGAGACGCCCCACCATTAGAGTCTATCCCACTCACCTCATCGCTTGATAATCAACGCAATGATTCATGCCATCGAAAACGAATTACGCTAAAGAAGATGAACACACGTATAATAAAAGGCGAGTAAACGTTACCGCGACGTTCGATAGGTGTGTTGCTACGCTAAATCTACATTGGTTCTAGGCTCCTTCCTGCCCTGCGTGTCGGCGCCGCTGTCTCGCTGACTCTCCGGCGCGTAGAGAAATTCCACCAGGGCAGGGTTCTGGAACAGTATTTCTTTGATCCACACGGAATTTGATAATGGCGAGCACCAAGTTCCATAACAAGGTCGTTGCGGCGGTGAACAGCGATTCAAGGTAATGCTCCGGCAGCGTACATTCGCATGTGTCGGTTCTTTTGTGTATATGCCCCGGACCTGCAAAACGAGGAAGACATAGTCATCGAATACGACGGATTCATCACGCCAGAATTTCGCCCCAATTCTCGCCACAAGTCGACGCGGCCTGCATTCCAGCGCACGCCGTTGCCGTTCGTCAAAGCATTGCTCGGCCTTCGGAGAAAGGGAACGTCGTTTGGCCAGACCCACATGGGCCAGATATTGAGGGGGCGTTTACTCGCCGCAAGGGGCTTTCGGGGTGTAGAGGGCAGCGACTCACAAATAGAGTCAGATGTACAGTACGTCTCTCGTTAAACTGCCTCGTTTGAATTTTCCGTTGACAAATCGTCCGTCAGAGGATGGATGTGGACTGAAGTTGTCGATGCCGTCGTGTACAGGGAGGAAGTGTTGTAGCCATCATGCAATAACAATGGATGCATATACATATGATGCATGTGGCGGGCCGTAAGAATACTATCCACGACAACCCCTGCCCGTCAATGCCCAACATTCAACATTACAGACATTCATCGCCTGACTTTTCGGCAGCGAACACTATTTACTTGCCTGGTAAGTTGGATTGAGTGGTAGGTGTATAGACACCTCCGTGCACTCAAAGCAGAGGGCACACTCTCGGCAGGTAGAAGG
>JBBPUA010000423.1:0-18335 GCA_038094355.1 Afroboletus lepidellus | reverse complement strand
ACTTCCACTTCCACCTCCACCTCCACCCGCTGCTGGTTTATAAACCGCTTCATTGCTCGCGTAGATACCCTCATCTCAGACACCAACTGCATCATCAGCCAGTGTTCACCGGCTTGCTACCTGTCCGTGCCGCCACACTGTCGTAACTTTCCGATCGGAGTACGTGGAGGAAACGATTTCTCCTCCGGACGATACAAGCTTACCGTCAGCCCGGTTTACGCAGGATCATTTCGTACAACCATCGCTTGCATAAAGACGCTCGTCAATTCATAGCATGTCTAAAGGTATGAGTTATCCTTTTTTGTTCCACCACTGCTCATCGATTTAGTACGCAAATATATACTTTCCCTCGATGGCGGGGGTTTTCGGGGACTT
This sequence comes from Afroboletus lepidellus, assembly GCA_038094355.1. Lineage (NCBI taxonomy): Eukaryota > Fungi > Basidiomycota > Agaricomycetes > Boletales > Boletaceae > Afroboletus > Afroboletus lepidellus. Next base: position 17,960 of record JBBPUA010000423.1, on the reverse strand, counting down.
TCTTCTTTGGTCATTCTCCATCGTATCATGCGTCTACTTGTAGACGACCCGGACGAGGATCCCGTCCCCTTACCCTGTCAGATCTTCGATCTCATCTGTGGGACATCCACGGGAGGAATCATAGCAATCCTTCTTGGCCGCCTGGGCCTTGATTGCTCGACGGCGATCAACATCTACAAGGAAATGGGGTGGCGCGTCTTCGGAGAGGAGGAGGGCATAATGTGGAGTCATGTTTTGGCAGGAGAGCAGTTCTCGTCCGCCGGGTTCGAGACCTTTCTAAGTGAAATAGTGGAAAAATACACGGGCAGTTCAAACACCATGATGAAGCCTCGGAGATCCAATCCAGATATCGTCCAACATCAGACTACAGATGTTAGTGTGCTTCACTTGCCCAGCTACTCGTGGAAACTGATTAGCCCCCAGGTATTCGTCACCACTGTTGCTGAAGAAAATGGCTCCGCGGGCGCTGAGGCCTATCGCGTCAGGTCTTACCCACCCCCTCGTGGGGCAGCAGATAACGCACTGCCAGGTCACGAATGGACGATCCGTCAAGCTGCCAGAGCTACATCCGCAACGCCAATGTATTTTGCCCCTCTTCAGATTGGTTCGCAAGCGTTCCATGACGCTGCTATGGCAGGATTCAATAATCCCACATTGGAAGCTTTGGAGGAAGCGGAGCATCGCTGGTCCCCCGAAGACCATGAATTTGTAGTGGTTAGCCTCGGAACGGGTCTAACGTCACTCCTTCGCGGCAACATCGACGAACAAGTAGCGATTGTTTTGCGGGAGAGGCTCGCGAATGTCGCGACCGACACAATAAACACTTACGAACAAATCTCAAAACAACTGTTGTCGGTAGCGAACGAGACGGAACTCACGCACAGCGAAGCTGCCGGGCGTTTTGTTCGGGAGTACGTGTCCTGCCACCAGCATGGGAATTATTTGAATGACCACTTGCAGGAATCGTCGCGACGATTATTTCAGACTTAACCCACCTCAAGGTCTCGGCGATCTTGACCTTACAGACTACTTGAGCGAAGGGGCAATCATCGAGATCACTAATGTGTGGCTGAGATCTCCGGAAGGCAAGGAGTCAACCTTGGCTGCATATCAGAAACTGAAAGTAAGATTGAGTGTTGGCTTTCACCATAATAACACTGATTTCGGACAGTTTGCGTATGAGAATCGAGCGGAGTGATGTGCGCACAAAGCCGACGATGTTATATGTAGAGGAGTCAAAAGTAGAGGAAGAAGATTGCTGACAATTGTTTTTTTTTTCTTGTGTACGATTCCGATGCGATACTTCTGACTTGTTTACACCTGCAATGTTATACTGAGATTTCCTTGCCGGGGCACAGAGGCCCCACAAGCAGTATGTAGGTGAGGAATACCTTACAGCCTTCGCTCAGTTTTCCGCGTAAAAGTTCTTGCACAATCTTGTATTTACAGCGGCACCACGTTCTCTGTAATGGAGTTAAGTAGGACGATGCTCCCGCTGCGTTTGGTCAATGATTAGATAATCGTAAACAAAGGTAGGTAAACCGCGTCCTGAGTTCTTTTCCAGCCCAAAGACTCAAGTTCAAGTGTTACCTAGCGTCAAATATCCCAGAATCTCACGGAGACTTTGTGGTAGGACGAGCTCGGCAGATGACGAATGGTATGAAAGCCACTCGAGTAGAAATCCCGTGCTGACGGACTACTCAGTTTCTAGGATGATCACATGCGGTGGAAGTCGCACAATATCCGCGATTGCCTTGACGGCAGACGGGCATATCTTTGCGGGCGACGAGGGAGGCGAGATACGTCGGTGGAGAATTGAAGATGCTCAGCAAATCGGCCAGACGATGAAGGCCAGTGGGTTCATTGCAAGTGTCGTCATCTCTAAGGACGAACGATTGTTGGTGTCTGGGGGTGGCGACCGCAAGGGAATCATTTGGAACGTGCAAGACCATGAAAAAGTGCTCGAGGTAACCGAGCATACACGTTCTATCTATGCGGTGGACATCTCGAGCGATTTGGCTCGATTTGCCACGGGGTCGTGTGACAAGACCGCCCGTATTTTTAGCACCACAAGCGGCATTCGACTCCTCCAGCCCCTTCAACACGAGCGTGCTGTTGTAGGTCTCAGGTTCTCTCCAAGAGCGGACCGGCTCGCAACTGCAACGCATGATACTTGTATCCGCATCTATGATTCATACACTGGCGAAAGGTTGTTTGAAGTGCCAGTTCGGGTCGTACAGACCCCCGCCGCTCCGTTTGCTTGGTCCTCTGATCTCTTTGTAGTATCGCCAGGGAAGATCACTTTGATCAATACATCCACGTATTCCAGCTCCGAGTGGACCACCCACAATAATGACACTCGCGCATCCATCGTAACCAACGATCGGTTTATAGTATGCTCCGCGGGTTCTTCGGTCTCTCTCTGGGACATAATTTCGCACGAGCAGGTTGGTTCGGTGATAGAACATGTTCCAGACGTTCTCTGCGTCGCGCTTTGTCCACGGGAAGAGTTGTTTGCGTGTGGCCATGGTAAAAGAATCTCAATCTATAGTCTTAGTGAATTTCTTGCTGGTATTCATGTACGTGTCTATCTGCTGGTTTCGCCATCATCACTAATTCTGCTACCCTTCTACGTATCGTTATCTCATTGAAAGACCTCTGAGCCGTCACCACCTGCATCTCGTCTATTACCTGCATCACCCCAGGCTTGTTCACCCACTGCACCACGTTCTACAGTGACGAATGAAAGGGATTCACTGTCTGCACCTAGTGTAATATTCACTAAGCGCAATGACGTGGTTCCGTCGTGCTCCAGTTCAATGTTACCGGACCCTGCGAGTTGTACAGATTTTCTCGTCAAGCGCAGTGAGGCTCGAGCAACGAAGGGGCTATGGGAGGATGCTCTCGAAGATGCGAATATGGCACGCTGCCATCCTCCGCTTAATCACGTGATTCTGATGATAGTTCCGCAGGTCGTCCAGACGGATGCGTCTTGTCATTATGCCTACGAACGCAGACATGTTGCGTTACATGGCATGGGTCGATACGACGAAGCTATTCAGGCATTTGACAGCATGCTCTCTCTGATAGAACAATCCGGTGATCATGAGATTCGTAGTAAGTCCCCGGCACGTTAGTAATAGTCACCTTATGGATATTACAGAACTTCGCAGTAAATATGTCTCGACATCCCAAAAGCAGTCCACCATTGGCGATATCGTTAGCAAAATCTTCAAACACTGCCCTCTCATCCTTATCGACGTTAAAACCGGCCACCTCTGTGATAGACAAGTGTTACCTGATCTATTCAAGTTGGATCCGGCTTTCAAGGAGCTCGTTTCTTCGATGACAGATAGAATAGACAAAGAGCGTGTCCGGAAAGTAGTCAGCGAATATTTCGGATACATTATGCTCTCTCACGTCTGGGGAAACGGGAACGAAGAAGATAGAAAAAACGAGCCATCAATCAAAGCAGTCAAGAGTTCGGAATCTGTTTATCGTCTTCCGGACACGCCGATGAATAACAAGTTGCGCAGTTTCTGTGCAAAAGTGACTGAGCTTGGTCATCGATGGGCTTGGAGCGACACTTGTTGTATTGACAGGTCCGATGATGCAGTCCTTAATCGGTCTATCATGTCCATGTATAAGTGGTACCAGGCTTCCGACGCGACACTCGTGTTACTTGGAGACGCGCCATCCGAACAAAGCGATCTCCGTCGTAGTATATGGATGACACGTTCCTGGACTCTCCAAGAGGCGTTAGTGCCGAAGCGCATTCTTTTTTATGACCGGGACTGGAAGCCCTACCGCGGTGTTATTTCCGATAACCACAAGCAATCTGATGTTATTCTCCAAGAACTTGCCAACGCTACTGGTGTTCCCCCTCAAATCCTCGCTTCTTTCCATCCAGATTCCCTTCGGGCACGTCAACGCCTGCGCTTAGCTTCTACCCGGACCGCGACCATCGAGGAAGACACTGCATATTCACTTATCGGTATCTTCAAAAGCGACATAATTCCGCGGTACGGCGAAGGAGAAGATGCACTAGGGCACCTTCTAGAAGGAATTATCGCTCATCTTGGCGAGGTGACTATTCTTGCGTGGACTGGCCCGAGTCCATCATCATATCATTCTTGTCTCCCATCGACGCTCGCAGTTTATAGTCAGACACCATACATACCACCAACCATCGATGCAGCTGACATGCAACTACACATAACACAAGTATCAACTACACTATCAAAAAACGACGTCATGGACATATACTCCCGTGTCGCGCGTCTCCAACCGGCACGATTCGCCAATCGTCGACTCCAGCTTCCATGCGTTGTTTTCCGCGTCAAATCACTTGCCACCAAGGACTATGACAGCCACGAAAGTTATTATCGTGCCAAGGTTTCCGGGCTCGGTGTGGTCAAATTCACAACGGCGGACAAACTCCCTCTAGCTGAGCCTCGGAGACTCGTAGTCATCCACCCTTGGATTGGTAATATACGCGGACCTCATCCACACGGCATGGTTGGTGGATATGCGTCAGATTCTGGCATAGAGGTGGATCCAGAGGTGGATGTAGAAAGTGATGAAGAGTCGTCGTCATCGGATACACCTCTTCCGAATCCAACGGACGACTACAATTTAGCGTTGCAGATGATCATCCGTCTCCAGCAGCCATTCAACGCTCTGTTACTACTGCGGCAACCAGAAGGTCCAGAGTACAGGAGGGTCGCAGTGGAGAACGAGATCATTACACAAGTATCCGGAAATGCTATCAGGCCAAAGGATATCCACGTGGATGTTTTGGATGTTCTGTGATAGTGATAACTGACTGCTCGCTTGATGCGAGCTATTTATCGATTTGGTCCCGACCATCGGCTGTCATCCATTGAATGTGATCCCGTTGTCACCCTTGTCGACGATTTCTTGGCGAATCACAGTCACTTCAGGTATCTATGTACCCTACGTTTCTCTGCGCTATTCGCGCTGTATTCCAGAGGCTATGGCGAGTGGGGTGTGGCACGCAAACAGGCAGAGCTGCGTGTGTGGGAAGGGGGATAGCACGCTCGACTGAAGCCAGATAAGCCTGGGGGTTACTTCTCCTAGGTATAGCAGGCACGGCGAGGCGTCTTAGCTGTCGTCGCGGGGGTCCACGCGATTCCTATGGGTCTAACTTAAAGGTATTATTTGCTCATGTTGTGCCCATGTTAGAATCCAAGGTTATTGCCAAGCAACACCAAATAAAGGATGACTGTAGCTGACTCTGAATGAGCCGAATGGTTGCTTTCTCCATTGATATTGAGATCTGTTTATAGCACAACGATTTTTCGAGTGACGAACATGTCCGCTTGAGCCACTTGAGGTCCAAGTGGACCCTCGAACCTCTCAAGCACCGTGTAATATTCCTTTGGTCTTCATCGCGACTCAACGACACGGTAACAATGGAAACAACTGAAGAATTGCAGCAACTCGAAATAACTGCTTTAAAGTCTATCTACGATCAAGATTTTATTCAACCTGCGCCAAAAGCATGGAGGGTAAGTCCATATGTGTCTGAACTGGACGTGTTTTGACCGTTCGAAGGGTGCGCCTCGACTGCCTGAATTCATCATCAAAGTCGCCCATCCAGACCCACTGCACGCACCGAAGGTCTACTTCCACCTTCATACCAGGTAGTTTCTTGATCAGTTTCTACGCACCACTGTTGACTTGGGAGGCAGGTTCCCGAAAACATACCCCACACTCGCCACTCCCACATTCACAATTCAAAAGCCCGTCCGCGGTCTTGGGCATGATGTTGAGGCGGCACTATCCAAAGTCATCCAGGCTGAAGCTCAGAAGTTGCGAGGGTCGGAGATGGTGTTTCAGGTTCGTATTACTGATATCTGCCAATGATTTTATCTGACCAGAGGCGGAACGTATGCCCAGATCGTTACGACAGCTCAGGAATGGATAGCTGATCGCGTCCAGCCGCCAAGTGAGGCATCTGGCTCGCTTGCCACTGAGATGACGAGACGTGCAACTCAAGAAGAGCGTGTAGGTCCACATTTTAATGTGACCTATATTAAATTTACTAAAGATGTTGCGTTAGGAACGACGAGAAAGAGAAGAGGCGGAAGCTGAGCGTCAATTAGAGCTTGCTGCTCGTGTCGCTGAGCAATTCCAGGAACAACTTCAAGCTGATGCACAGAAACATCTGATTGCCAAAGAGATGCAGTATAAAGCTGCTCGGCGAAGAGCCCAGTCAGATGCCACCGAAATGCCGTCTGTCGGTGATACATTGACAGAATCATTTCCCATCGAGGTGGAGTTCAGAGGCATACGTTTTAATGCCGTGAAGATGTTTCACCCTCGCAAAGGTTTGTTACCCTCTTTGTTCGTTTCTTTTGTTGAAACAACATCATACAGAATGCTTGGGTGTGACATATCTCGCCGATCCTTTGTGTGATGACGTTCATGCTACACTTCCTCTCGAAGTCCACGTGATCGAATTCCATACCGACTATTATGTCACTTTCCAAGGCAAGCATTTTAGGTCATGCACTACGTCTTCTGGCCAACGCATATGCATCCAGGCAAGAGAAAGCTTTCGCAGCTCGAGACCGAGATTCAACGTCTCATGAAAGTGCACCACCCGAACTTGTTAAGTGTCCTTGCTGTCAAGCTTTCGTTCCCCCACCTTGGTATTCCCCGGTTGACGATCCTATCTGAACAACGGCCGGCTCTTACATTGCAAGATGTGTTGGAGGATTGCGACGGGCTTCGGGAAGACAGAGTTTCGGTGAGACACGCCGAACTGTTCCACACGATAGAGTGACTGAACTTCGTCCACAGGATTACCTCGCTCCTATCCTTTCCGCGTTGAACGCTGTACACACCAGTGATCTCTTCCATCGATGTATGAACTGGCTTGCTCGAAAATGTTTCACCTGTCTGAGACTTCTCTCTGAATAGGCCTTGATACTACTTGCATCTATCTTGCAACCCGCGAAAACAAAAGTCATACCAAAGCTATTAAAGTGGGGAAAGTGGGTTATCATGCCCAATTGAAAGACCTGCACAAGTCGAACCCGTTTTCCTCGAGCGTAGCGCCCATCGATGAGCCTTCAATTCCGGATGCTTGGTATGAATTGTTTGATTGTTTAACGCAGGTCTATTGATTTACCCTGCTGTAGGCTATCAAAAGAAGTTCTTGACTCCCGATTGTCGTACACAAGAGGTCGTGATATCCATAGTGTCGGAGTAGTTTTCTTACAGATGCTTCACGGGCAAGGTGTCGTGTATAAGTTCAGTGACCCTCGCGAAGCTCTCCAAGCCGGTATGTCTATTTGTTGGCCATATTTAGGTTAAGTAGTCAACTACCCGCAGCATCTCTGTCGCCTCGTTTGCAGGTTGCTGGGTTAAATATGCTCTCTTCCAACAGAAAGTCTCAAGTCACTTGCCTCAGTCTTCTCGCGGATCTCGCATCCATGTCTCATACCCCGACACGCACCGCGACCCCCGCGATTCCGGTACCAATTTCGGGCGTACTGATAGGAAATGGGAACAATTACGGGACTTCACCGGAAAAGGACTACATCCGTGTACCTCCTAGCACAAGACAATCAAGTAGATGGAAAGAAGACTGGGAAGAACTAGAATTGCTAGTACGAAATTGACCCGTCGATTGGCAGATATATTGATTCTGACAACCTCTAGGGGAGGGGTGCGTTCGGATCGGTTGTGAAAGCTCGTAATAGGATCGACTCTCGCATATACGCTGGTTCGTAACAGAATCATTCGAAGCATCTCCTTGTCACACTCTTATCGATATTTATAGTTAAGAAGATCCGCCTTCGGACTGACCAGAGTGACACTAAAATTTTCCGCGAGGTGAATGCACTAAGCAGGCTCTCCCACCGTTTCATTGTTCGGTACTTTACAACATGGGTTGAGACAGTTGAGGTCGTCACCTCTGGCCCATCGTCTGGCTCCGAGACTGCTTCTGACTCGGGCACAGAGGGAAACATGACTTCCGTTCCTCATTCCACGGAACGACGTGAGAAATCAGACCCATTCAGCATCGATTTGAACGACTTGGACGATTATGGAGGTTCGGGAAGCAAGTCATCATTCCCGAGCATCCACTTCACCAGGTCTGATGTGAAAGACGACAAGGATGAGGACGATGATGACAGCGATGATGGTTTTGCTCATCTCTTTTCATCCGAATACGAGGAGGACGCGGACGTGAAGCCACCGCCGGTGCTGCCGAGGATATTGTACATCCAGATGGTGCGTCTCCTGGCTTCCGGACGTTGTCCTTCGAATGACCCCGTATTTGCATGTAGGAGTTCGTAGAACGCCAGACCCTAAAAGAAGTAAATACGGTATGACTTCGCGTGTCACGTAGGCTTATTGTTTCGTAGAGGGTGGCGGAAGGTTTATCGGAAGATGAAGCCTGGCGTCTGTTCAATCAAGTCCTGGAAGCACTAGTGCACATGGGCAGTATGGGAATAGTTGGTCACTTCATTTTATGCAGGGTGCTCATTGATTCTTCCCACTCACTCAGCTGCACCGAGACATCAAGCTGACTAACATATTTATCGGTAAGCTGATCCATTAGGTTGGGAATGCATAGATCTACCAGATACTCACATAGTGTATAGATGGTAATGGCGACTGCAAAGGTGATTCATTAAAACAGTGGACATATTGGTACTGACACCGGTTCTCACCCTTATTAGTGGGAGACTTTGGTCTTGCCACATCGAGCCTGGCGGCTGTCGATCCTTCAGACTTGTCCCCCCAGGTCGCCCATTCCGACGCGGATTTCACTCTAGGCAAGCGTAACACCATGGTCGACCGCCTCGCCACCTAACTGAAAATCCAGAGGTGGGGACTAAATTGTACATTGCGCCAGAGGTTTCGTCGCGTAGGAAAGGGCCTAGGAATCATAACAAGGCCGACATGTATAGTCTCGGAGTAAGTTCGGATCCCAGTTGGGACTTTCGACCACTAAAGTTGATTAGATAGTATTCTTCGAGATGAACTACCCGTTCTCAACAGGATCAGAGCGCATTGCCGTCATCGAAGACCTACGGAAGCCTGAGGTTTACTTTCCTCGTGATTGGGAAGCACATCGCGCAAGGCAGAAAGAAAGTGAGTGATTTTGAAGGCCTAATGACTCGTCTCACAGTGGCTAGTTATCTCGTGGCTCCTTCGCCATGATCCTGTTCAACGGCCAACCGCTTTGGAGCTCTCACAGAGTTCATTGCTGCCGCCTAGGGTAGAAGATGAATACTTCAAGGGGGCTCTGAGAATGATATGTAAGTCCTGTGACTGATTTGATGTCCGCTCCTCTGAATTCTGCTTCGTGCAGCCACGCCAGATTCGACACATTACCAGACTCTGCTCTCGGTGCTCTTCAAACGACCGGCGAGCCAAGCGAGTCGCACGAGGAATCTTCTCTATGATCTCGAAGCTGACATTCCCGACCATGCAAACTTGAATACCATCGTTGAAGACAAGATAAAAGCTATTTTCCGTCTTCACGGAGCTGTTGATATGGAACCGCCTCTACTAGCTCCTTCGACGAACCCGGAAGAGAACAAGTCACGGGCTGCGTTCATTGACAGACACGGAGAGGTCGTTTTCCTCCCTAACCAGGCGTTGATACCTTTTGCAAGGCTGGCTGCGAGAAATGGCGTGAAGCGTATAAAGCGCTTTCATATCATGAACACCTATCGTCCTAAGTAATTTGGTTTAGAGTCGAGGACAAAGGTTTCTATATTGATTCAATGCTATAGTGCCGTCCCCGGACATCCAAAGGTAGTGAAAGCCGCCGTTCTTGATATCATCACCCCGGACATGAAAAACGGCATGATCGTCTCTGGAGCAGAGGTAATACTGCTCCTGAACGACTGTCTTCGTACCTTCCCAAACCTTGCCCAAAGCTATGAAATACATATTTCTCATTCTAGGAGTGAGGACTGTCTTCTTGATTTCATACGCTGCTTTGACGCTATTCTAGTTGTCGAACTAGCCCTCAGCCGGGTTCCAGATGATTTACGACCGTCGGTGACGGATATCATGAACCAATCGAAATCCTCCTCATCCCAGAAGCGAGCAGCTTTGTTAAAGAAAGGTCTACTACGGAGCACCGCGGATGAATTGGAGGTCTTTGCAGAGATCGACGAAGACATCGATGAACTGCTGGTGAAACTTGAAAGAATTTCGCCGTCTCTGCTCACCGTTATGAGGCCAGCCATAGAGGAAATCAAGCAGAGTATCCAATTCGCTACATCTGCAGGCTTCAATGGCTCAATATACTTTCGTCCTCTCATGTGGGCCACGCACCATGCGCACTTCAATGATGGCCTCCGCCTAGAGGTTGTCCGGCGAACGAGACGTCAGGACGTCCTTGCCGCCGCTGGTCGGTTCGTCAACTTGTTTCTTGGTCTGTTTCCGGGTAGCTTACAAAGGTATACAGATACGACAAGCTGATTGCCCAGTATTCTACTGGCAAACCCAAGAGCGAGCCCATCTGTGCGTTTGCTGTTCAAATAGCCTTTGACAAGATCACCGTCGCTCTCGCCGCATACCAAAGCACATCGGTCAAGGCTCTCGTAAAAGAACAGCGGTCCTTTGGCTTCTGGAGTGCCCGCAGGTGTGATGTGTATATAATGTCCTATCAGCCCGGGTACCTTCAAGACAGGCTCGAGGTTGCAGCACTGCTTTGGCAGAACAATATCAGTGCTGATATCATGTATGAAGCAACGCTGGCCGAATCGGAAAATGAAAGCCACGTTGACCTCTGCTCTCGCGAGGGGATCTTGTAAGTTGTCTATGTCTTCGTGATGTGCCAAAGGCTAGAAACTTTCATTCAGATTCGCATTGTATCCAAGACCGCGCACGCAACGTCGCGAGCATGTTGCATTCAAGGTCAAGAGCATTCTCAGAGGGACAGAGTATGAGAGTACGTGGCTTAAGGATCATCATATTTCGTTTATACTAAGAATTGCGTCTAGTCTCTCGTCAAGACTTGGTGCCTTGGTTACATCAGCAAATCGCGGAGCAGAAGCGTACCGATTCGGCCACGTCTGGAACGGTTGGCTACCCGAGCGACATTCCAGCCAGTTTCAGCGGTAAAGATACGTCGGGCGGCGATGTACAACTCCTACTTCCTGTTGATACGAAGAAGCAGCGAAAGCAGGTCAAACAAATCTTGCTTGATAGAGGTATGTACATAACCTTTGCGCGCATCGGATACACTTCGCCTGATTCTCTCCATCACAGCTTATGAACGGGGTACGGACCTCAAGGCCGCGATCTCCAGCGGCATTCCGATCCTCGCGATCGACGTGCCGAGCACGGTATTCGATGCATTGGTCAGAAGCCCGAACTGGATTCATGACGAAGATACATGGAAGACGATCTTGGGGTCCATGCCGGCGCTGCAAACGGCGTATGCGTATCAATTGCGTGAAGCAGTCGCCAAGAGGAAGACCGAGGGACATCCATTCGTTATGATGTATGCCACTCGGGAGGAACGGATCCAAGTCCTCAGTTTATCGTCCTAGGGTCATGTATATGGTGTTGTATTTTATTCAAGTAACCGGAGGCCGATGGACGGATAACGTTGGTATCATGTATGTATGCTGATCACGATGAGAGTCCGTTAAGGACTAGAAATCATTACAAGTGTTTTAACAAGCCCCTTCTCCGAACTTTTTTTTGGTCACGTGACCATGCTTCGCGAAGTCGAGAACCGCCACACAGCCTTAATGGCGAGGAGGTACTTTCAGCCTGCCTGGCTCCACTGATGGGTACTACACCATGATGTATCCAATTAGAGGCAGTTCTAGTGGGAACCTACTTGTGACTGGAATCAAAGCTTTATACTGCGCATCGCAAGGTGTTATGAATTCCCGGGAGTCGGGCGCAGATGAAAGGATGAAGAGGCGCACGCTGACTCGGATACAGGGCAACATGTGAACATGTGTGTGATCTCGGGTTTACGCCATATCCCCATTGGAACGGAACGAGGGTTCGAATGCTTCACACCTCCTCGAGGTCTCCATAACCCATGTACGCATGTACACAGCAGCAGTCCATCACGCCTTCAGGTATAAAGCGAGGGGGGCTTGCGGTGGGCGCAGGGTGACGCTCTGACGGAGCAGTCGTCCCTACACCACTGCAGCGATGGGCAACTTTTTCGAGGATCTCGCTCACAGCTTGCTAGAGTCCACATTGACCGACAACGAGCAAGCCGCCATCAAGGTAGGACCCACGGTTGTCGAACCGCTCGCCTGTCCACTGACCCATGACGTACGATATGCAGGCTAAGTTTCACAAGCTCAAACGCGACGTGATCGAGGACGTCCGCACTATTTTCCCCCACGGACAGATACTGGTGAGCATATTATTAGCGACGGACTCACATCGGCTGAACAAAAGAGCCGGGACAGCCTGAGAGCAGCGGTAAGGGTATCAGGATCAGGTTGCCGCCCGGGCCTGCGGGAGAAGCCGCGGAGGAGGTTCCTAATGTACGTGCACCCACGTCCACGTCCATTGGCTTCGGGCACGCTTACCTTGATATACAGGAACCTGGGCTACCCGCTTTACCTGACGTCATGGAGGCCTATGCCACATATGTCAATAACGAGCTCCCCACGTACCTCGTCCACGTCGCCGAGAGGAAACTCCTCCCTCGCTACGAGGTGAAAAAAATGTTTCGCCGTGATATGATGGCAGTGACGGAAGAAGACATAGCCAAGGCGATCGAAGAGGCATCTGGACGCTCAGTGCCTACCAGAGAAGAAGCGATCAGGGCGCTCGTCAAAGGCAAGGTCAAGTACGCCACGTTCTCTCACCGGTGGATCGAACGAGGCGAACCGACCTTTCGCGACATCATGATGTCATTCCAACCTGCGGGATACAGCAAGCTCAAGAACTTCTGTGCCAAGGCGGGGGAATACGGTTGTAGTCTCGCTTGGTCGGATACGTGTTGCATCAACAAGGAGAGCAGCACCGAACTCGAAGAGGCTATTCGATCGATGTTCAAGTGGTATCGCGAAGCCTACGTGTGCATTGCATACTTGGCAGAGGCAACGTCGGTCGACGACCTTGGGCAGGACGTTTGGTTCACCCGCGGGTGGACCTTGCAAGAGCTGCTGGCACCTCGAACAATGAAATTCTATGGCAGAGGCTGGGCACCTCTTAGTACCAGCGTCAATGACAAGCAGGATGCTCGGATGCTGGATGCACTGTCACGAGCTACAGGCATCCCTCACCGTGACTTGCGCGCTTTCCGCCCAGGAACCCGGGACGTTCACCAAAGGATGATGTGGGCATCGACCCGGACGACGACTCGGGTGGAAGACATTGCATATTGTCTCATTGGAGTCTTTGACATCAGCCTCACGATCGCGTACGGGGAAGGCCAGCGTGCCTTTTACAGGTTGATAGAGGCGATCATCAATAGATGTGGAGAGTGGGAGATCCTGGCGTGGGCGGGCCGTCCATCCGCTGACAGCGCCGCCCTCCCGGTGTCACCTCGCTGTTACAAGGCACTTGGTGAGGCATGCACTGAGGCAGCAGATAGCGCTAGCAGTGCCAACGGACTCAGTCAGCGGGTATGGCGAGGAGACAGAAACTTCATCATGACCAAACAAGGTTTGCAGCTCAAACTGCTCGTCATGGATCTCCCATCGTCGTCGATGAAGCTCATCGAGGGAGAAAATCGTGTGGAATGCACGAGGTACGGGAAGTGTATTGTTGGAGTTGTGGACTATTGGTGTTTCGATGCCAGCGGGAAAGGGGTCCTGAGACCTGGGCAGGACCACCTGTGCTTGCTGTTGCGCTCGTCGGACCCTTTTGACCCTGATGCAGAATTGGAGAAGGTTCCAACGACGGAACTGCTTTTCGTCAGGGCGGATACAGAGGTGAAGAAGGACCTGTGTATGCTGTGGTTGTAACGGGTCGGCACTACCCAGATGTGTCATCTGCATCGAAGTCCTTTATTTCAGTAGTTAGTCATCTCCTTCTCAAATTCGGTGACAACGATCTTCCGGCAAACATGCGTTGAAAAAGGACCGTCAGAACCCATTCGTCCGGTTATAACGGACTCGGATCCGACCGTATGGCAATTTGATTTGCGTCTGATCGCGGGATGACGAAAAGCAGGTTCAATTAGTATATACTTGTTCGTCTGTCTGATTTGACAGACGCAGAACGCAGCGTTCAAAGAAGGTCCTTGGCTGTCCCCGACGCCGATATGTTTACATTCCAAATTAGCCGCATGTAAGCTGGCAGAGGATTGCCAACACCTCCACATGAGGAACCTGTGGCGAATGAGGTCTTTTATTTTAATATAAGAAAGCAAGGCCTCCAGCTGTGTGCGTCGTGACCACGCAGCCAGGCCGTGGTACGGTGTTTGCCCAATCACTGGAAGATGGATGACAGATGCGGGTGGAAACGCAAGGCACGCAACATGTGGCAAGGGGTTCCCGTGACGTGAAGCTTACGTAAATAGACGCCATCAAAGCTCGGCGCGTCGCGACTCACGACTCCCGTCCACCATGTAGGAATGCCACCGAGCGTTACAGTATCATTTAATTCACGGAGCACAGGCTCAGCCGATGCTGGCTTTACAGAGGCCCTGGAGTAGCAAGAAACCCTGAAACGTGTCTTCGGGCGTTGTGCGATGTCTTGGCCAGACGGGCGTCTAGCCGAGTTCTCTCAGCCCATACGGCATTGTGAGAGGCCAACATCAGCACGCGTTGCCACGGTTTTCTACTTATTCTTATAGGCGATGCGTGGTACACGACCCACCCCTTGACCATGGCCCCGCTCCGTCCACCTCTCTCCGACGCCAAGTTCACGCTCAATGCATGGGGCGTTGCCGGTATCTTTGGAGGCGAAGAAGCCATCGCAGCCGTGGCCCTCATCCCCCTTTGCCAGGGCAGACGTTGGCTCGGATGGTACAACTCTCCAGGCAGCCTAGAAGTCGCGAGGCACTTTGGTCGCCTTGCACATTCCCAGTTTTGGGGGCGAATATTCCCCAATACAACCAAGTCGATGGCTACTCTATTTTCCTTCGATGGTTCAGTTGGGCCCAAGTACACGGCTGCGTTGTCCGGGACGGAGATGCAGACAGGTCATTTGGGTCACCTCGCGATGGAACGATGTAAAGAAATCGAGAAAGAGAAGGTGATCGAGATCCCAGGCCGAAGAACGACACCCGCACACGTCGCACTCATTGATTTGGGTGACGTTGCCTACGACCGCAATGTCCCCCGCTTATCCAGATTCAATGCCATCCTCGCCCTTATCCCTATCATCGTCAGTGTTGTGACCTGCGTCATGTGCGCCTTGATCGGCGACTGGTATAGCTTTTCTGTAATCCTGATTGGCATCCTTGCTAGCGGTTTCGCTAGTATGTCGATTGGCTCAGGAAAGCTTACTCTCGCATCCGTCACGAACCCTGCTCCAGGAGCGCCTCCTGGGGATGGAATACTTGTCCCAACAATTTGGGAGGACATCGTAGTGGTGGTCAAAGGTGCAGAACCTGCTGTTAATGCCATCACGAAGGGAAAGTTCGCACTGGAACTTGATAGTACAGTCTGGCAGCACGCAATCGGCGTATCTTCACTCCTCCTCATCCTCGAGTTCTTGGCTCAGCTCTTTCTCATTCCCCAAGGGACACTCTTTGGTCAACTCATGTTCGTTATCTCGCTCTGCGTGTCCTGGGCGTACAATTTCCACATCTCTTCGTTGAGAAGAGAGAGTCTCCAAGCCAACATTCTTTTACGAAAGCTCGGTAAACCACAAATCCACAAATACCTCCTTGGTACAAGGACAATGATGGCCGTATTTGTCACACTCCTTGTTTTTCAGGGTGTGCATAATCCTTCTCCTGCTGCCGTCGAAAAGAACCTGTTTGTTTTTCTCCCGAATGACACCCTCGTGTGGAGGAAATGGAGGAGCAGGGTTGCTCAACAGGTGTGCGACAAATCGCTGTCCTGTCTCCAACTGGACGGAGAGGGTGACGATAGAGATCTATCGGACTCGGAGAAAAAACTCTTGAGGACCCTTCTCGACGACGCAACTACAGCGTACAAAGGTTATCGGCAGGCGCAAGCCTCTGGCAAATGCTGAGCGTTGATGCCATGACCTAGTGCAACTCGCACGTTTACGTCTATTTGTTGGTTAGCTTTCTCACGACACTTACGAAATTCCCTCATGTTCTTACCAGTACTTGTCTTGATTTCCTGTGCAAGGTTCCGGTGTATGTAAAGGATTAGATTACAAAGCTCACTTATGTTGGTGAAACCTATTGCTAATGTGCTCTGGTCCCTAGTGTATAGCTCTGATGTATTATTTATGTCGTGCTCACGAGTTAGATATATTGATCAAGGCAAAGACTGAGACCGAGACCGTCACCATCGTGCCTTCCCGCAAGTCAGCGCGAACGTCTCCCAGTGCTACGCGCCTTTAATAGCGTTCGGAGGACACCCCAACTCGCGCGGCTCGCAAGCCTCGCTAATGGGCGACGTTAGTCATGTCAGTATATGTGGTCGCCACGAATAGCTTGATCAGGGAATACTCAGTCGGTCGGACGTCCAGGGCGGGAGCCAGAACTCAACGTGGTTTGTGCCGAACTCACCGTCTCCGAGTGCGAATAACGAGAGCGTATCGTTTGCCCTGTTCCGTTTGAGGGGTGCAAGCATCATGCGTGAAGGGGACGTACCAGGCCTATAACGGGAAGTGGAATTATAATAAGACATAGTTACTTTGGCGCTATAATTAGGCCACTGGTGAAAATTTGCCGAGCAGAAAGAGTTGGCAGACAAGGTCGGCGTTGATACCGGAATGCGACGAGACAAACACCCAACACCAGCTTATCGCGAGGGGTTTGTGCTGAGTATACCAAGGGGGCGATACAGATTACTAGTCTGCTTGTTTTCGTGTCCCATGTACTAAGTTGGTTTGAAAGCATAATTTTCCTCAGTCTCAGGCTATGCCTTGAGGGTGTTCGTGTAGATAGTTTTACTCTGTTTCGCGCGGGTTGTTGGATCAGTCGGGTGTGTAGTTCTGACTAGTACTTGTGAATTGGACGCCATATGACGGTACCATCAGGCCCGAGGCTTCTTGATAATGGAACCCTGCCAGGGACCTATATTAAAAGTATTAGCGGATCCTCGTCCACTGGCAACTGACCTAAATCCTGCTTGTTCGGTTCTCGTACTAGGATGAAAATATCAAGTGATCGTGTGACGCATGACAGACGAATTTAATGAAATGGTACAAGTACTCTTCGGGCACATATAGATAATCGGAGTGCAAAGCCACGTCCGTCAAGGACAGAATGCTCGCGGGACGACAATCAATCTGTATACATACAAGTCGATTAGTTAGTAAGAGACAGCTTTGAGGCCTCTCATTGGTTGTTGACATATCCTCCAAGTCGAATTTGGTGAAAACGGACTCAACCGACCTCCGGCAAACGCATGCTGATAAGACCGTCCAAACCTATTTATCCGGTTATAACGGACTCGGGTCCGACGGAGTGGAAATTAATTTGCGCCTGATCGCGGGATGATGGGAAGGGGACACCCAGGTTCGAGTAATTAGTACTTGTTTGCCTATTTGATTCGACAGACGCGCAGAACGCTTGCCAGCAGTCAAGGAAGGTCCTCGGCTGTCCCCAGACGCCAGAATGATTACGGTCTAAATTGGCCGCACGCAGGTCGGCGTCGGTTGTTAAATGGGCGCATTCGTTTTACGTTGATATAGAGAAGCTTACCTAATTGAACGCCAACGCGAGCGCTTATATACTCATCCTTCGTCTAAACAAGCATCTGCAAAGCAGAATTGTAACGTAACATTGGACGACACTTTGGCAAGCTGTTTGAATTGCATCTGAGAATTCCGATTGGACAACAGCAGTTTAGCGACGCCTAGCGAGCCACCTTCCTAATTAG
>JBBPUA010000422.1:0-18341 GCA_038094355.1 Afroboletus lepidellus | reverse complement strand
GGTTGTCTTCGATAACTTAAAGACTTCCTTCTAGGACGGCTTGTGGGTCAGGATGGAGGAAGCTTAATCATCCATTGTCCATAGCGAGTTAACCACATTGGACCGGTGAGGACCTGCAGGGCGTCGGGTCTGGCCAGCGCCGGCAGCGGCTGGGGTCCCAGTGGTTGGTGCTCGGCTTACGCTTCGTAGTGGTCTCGTCAGTAGTCAGTAGGCTAGAGCGCCCTCGCCGCCAGCCATCAGCGGTTCGCCCGTGGCCTCGTCTCCATCTTTGTCCTTCCTAGCATCTAATTTACGTGTATATTTACTGTAATAAAACTGTTGTAGTTCGTGTTTTATTTATCGAGCCGCCTTGCTCATCCTTCGAGGCCTTCAAGTTGTGGCTTGGTAGGAGGACCGCTAAGTGAGGATCAACTGTGCATGCTTACATGCCCTGTGTGAATACCAAACGGCCAGCATCTGTGAATTCGAAACCCGGCCTGGCGCCGACGTTTTGATGCCAGTTTGATGCCAGTGGCAATTGGCGACAATTGAACTAGCATATTGAAACCCACTGGGGCCGTAACTGGCAGTGGTAAGACAGTTAGGCCCTGTGCCGAGGCATACGCACGCAGCGGCAACCATTCAAGAGCTAATCGATGTCGTATATACACCACATCGAGGGTGGATGCGTCAAAGTATAAAACGTCTGGCTCGAACGTGATAGTCTCAAGCATCGTTTCCTCCTACAGGATCTCTGCTTTATTTGGCATGGCGCAATTACCCCCTGGATTAGTCGCGTTGGTGCGGTTCATATGCGAATGTCTATCAAGACACTAAAAGAAAGTATACAGGCCCCATCCTCCATGACCAATTCAAATCACGGTGTGTTCAATTCTGATGATGAGTGTCGTTGACGGATAACGTCCCTTGTGCTGATTGCTTCTACAGGCGACATCTGGAAGTATGCACAAAAGCGTACTGTCTCAGTCGTTTCATATTCTAAAAATAACTTGCCAGATTTCATCGCACATTAACTCGCCCGTTCTTCAGCAGGGATCGTATTAGCGACTTTGACCTCTAGACACGCCGATGATGCGATCCATCAAATGAACGTCCGCCTGGAGGAGGGGTATCCCGTCGACTTTCAAGACATGGCAGCACGTTTCACGCTCGATTCAACAACCGAGTTTCTGTTTGGCAAGGACGTTAGTTCTCTCTCAGCAGGGACCGTGTACCCGCCGTTGTCCCCACTATCCAAGGACCTGAATCATCCGTCAAACCGCTCCGTCCTCGCATTCACGGAATCCCAGATTGCCGCGGCACACCGCATCCACTATAGGTCTTATTGGCGCTTCTCCAAGCCGTGGCAAGACCAAGTACGGAAGCACATGAAAGTCTGCTATGAATTTATTGACCCCATGGTTGCGGATAAGCTCGCAAAGAAACACGAACAAATAAGTCTTGGGGTTGATGTCAAGGACAGGCCTGGAGAGGCTAAGGAGGGATGGATCACCTAGTTAATTCCACGCAAGGTAGGTACCTTCATTCATGAAGCGAATCTCAATGAGTTGATCCAAATGCTTAGACGAAACGGTGCTCAAGGACGAGATACTGAACATCATGATTGCGGGCAGGGATACTGTGAGCTGATACTGTGGTATGACTTTTGTTAATTCCATCGTGACCGTGTGATTGCATGCACAGACTGCCGCAACACTAACATCCGCGGTCTACATGCTCTCTCAGCATCCCGATATACTTGCACGTTTACGAGAGGAGATCATTGACACACTCGGCGTTTCTAGGCGTCCTACGCACGAAAACATACAGACCATGAAGTACCTGAGAGCATTCATGAATGGTGAGCAACTTGTGATCGTCTCCGAGATATAAGTTGATTTTGTGCCGTGGTTTTAGAGGTCCTCAGACTATACCCACCAGTGTACGTTGCTTTTCTCGAAAGAATGATCGATCGATTCTGAGTTAGAGCAGCCCCTTCAACGCCAGGTACAACGCAAACTGCTCATCCCTGTCTCTCTCTGATAACCTAGCAGGTTATCTACTGAACCACAGATTTGGCCAGCATTACGTGGCGGAAAACCTTTCTATATTCCTCCCCAAACACTGTGAGCCTAATTGAGTGTGTCCGCCATTTGGCTGTCTGAACTCGGTTTGTAGGGCAATATACAGCGTATGCATCGTAGGAAAGACCAGTGGGGCCCGGATGGTGAGCACCTAACGGAGAAAGTCTGTATGCCATCATGTAAACTTGCGCGATTTTTCTATGTCTAGCGGACCATTTTGATCTAGATCGGTTTCTCGACGAACGTGTACAAAAATATCTAACGCTAAATCCGTTTATATTTCTTCCTTTTAATGCCGGTCCTCGTATCTGCCTCGGTCAGCAGGTACGATATGATCCTCCACATGTGGACTTATAATTGAGCCTGGCAAAAATAGTTTGCATACCACGAGGTCTCGTATCTCTTGATTCGGCTGCTGCAGTCAATCGATGGCGTCTCGCTGGACATGGACGAGCAACTCCTCCCCCCCGCGGATTGGGCGCAGGCAAAGGGGCGAAAGGCTTTGGAGAAGGTCCTGTTGAGATCTCACCTGACCATGTATATCAAGGTGCACCATTTCGTTGCGGATCATTGTTGTAATCCTAATCACCGGTTATTCCAGGGTGGTCTGTGGGTCCGGATGAAAGAAGCTGACCCCGTCTAGTTATCTTTCATTGTCAACAACTCCGTCTGTCTATTGAGCTTATGTACGTTTTGAATGGACCAATAGCATGCACCTATCGTAACTGCTGCGAGAGCACCTCGTGGATTATTTATAGCGAAGATATACACTCAGAAATGTCGACAAACCTTGTCGAGCACGATAATGTAGTCGAGTCCTTCTCTCGGGCCGCGTACTGCTTCTAACTTCGAATGTAGAAAACGGCAGCGGTGCCACCGCCAATGGGCTACACGACGCCTCACTCGCACGCTAGACCCATACCAGAAGGGGAGGATGCCATGACAGTCGTCTTTCTCTTCAGTACTATCTTCAACTTTTCCTCGATCATTACATTGGCCCATGACACATTTCAGCCGGAGTTGCTCAAAGTCCAACTTACCCGCGACACTTGTGGGCCTGGCATTTTACCTTGCCTGTCATTCGATAGGTATCAGAGTTTGTTCAGGCTGGAACATGTCTCATCATGACAGCCCGTTTCGAACATTTGTCTCAGGGCTTCAAGTTCCTGGATACACTAGGCATTTTATAGAGCGCGTCGGGACCAGCAGCATTGGCATTACTCGACCACAACCTAGGAGTCACTCCCGTGACAAGATTTCCAGTCTCGAGTCCTTTAGTCAGGCAGACTATCACGAACGTAAGAAGAGCTATGACTACGTCGGAGTTTGCGGCGCTTATCGTGCGTACCGTGAAACGAAGCCGGGCCTGAGGTCAACTTTCAAATTCCTGGTGTCTCCTGATGTCATAGATGTCATGTAATGCCAGCGGGGCCGAACGCGAGCGAGTTCACTTGAATTTTTCCGGGTCGTCGATTCTTTCGAAGTAGGTGCGTGTGCGCATGTGGCCGGTCTGATAATTATCGGAAGGCAGCCTTTCCCATGGGATAAGGGCGTCACGATCAGGATCTAGTCACCATATTCTAAGTCGAGTTTCAAGTTGGTGGGAATTTAGGCGTCTCCGGCAAGAGCTCTGAGCGTCCCGCCTAACGTACACAACCGAGAAACGAAGTTCCTGGGAAATTGACCGCTCTTGGCACACACCGCATTGAGGGTGAACAAAGAGACTGACCACGTTTCTTCCCCCTTTCCTCAACTGCTTCACTTGCCATGGGGAAGTTGCCCCCTGGACTAGTCGCGCTGGTGCAGTTCCTCCCCTCGGTGCTTTCTGCACCAGCGACAGTTTACGTAGGCTTCAAAATTTGCAATGCAGTCACTGGAGGGACTGTACCACGATGGGTATGCATCCCGGCGTACCTTGTCGTCCTCCCAGCCGTGTTCGCGGGCAAGGTGTTGTATACTCGGATCAGGGACCGCAGAGAAGCTGCTCGTCGCGGGGCAGTGATGGCTCCGCGCATAAAGTACAAGTGGCCAGGTGCGCTGGACAAGCTCTCGAAACTCGTGTGGAACTTCAATCACGGCTACTTGGGCAAGTTCTGTCGCTGCTCCGAGGCGCATATTGCTGACCAGAGAGTGTTAGCTGAATATGTCGCAAGCGAATGCAAAGAACTTGGGAATACAATCAATTTCTTCATGCTGTATGAAAATAGGGCAAGCACTCTTCTTTGGTCGCTGCACAGATAATGTCGATGCGAGATCCGCGTAGATACTCACGACGGAGCCCGAATATGTCAAGGTGCGCCAACTCTTTATGGTCTCAGCTCCTCTCAGCTATGTATGTAACGTCTCGCAACTCCAGGCGACTCTTGCGACGCATTTCCCTTCATACGTAAAAGGTGAGTCCATACGCGAATGATCATCGGAACGCTGTAAGAACGTGCCAAGGCCCCATCTTTCATGACCAATTCAAATCTCTTTTGGGGACTGGTGTTTTCAATTCCGACGGTAAGCATTGTCAACGGATGGTTTGCTTTGCACTCATTAGTTCTACAGGAGACATCTGGAAGTATGCATAAATCGTGTTGTCTCGGTCGTTTCATACACTCAAACTCGCCAGATTTCATCGGACAATGACCCGTCCATTCTTCGGTAGGGATCGTATCAGCGACTTTGACATCTTTGAGAGACACGCCGATGATGCCATCCATCAAATGAAGGTCCGCCTGGAGGAGGGGTACCCCGTCGACTTTCAAGACCTAGCGGCACGTTTCACGCTCGATTCCGCGACCGAGTTTTTGTTTGGAAAAGACGTTCGCTCCCTCTCTGCGGGGACTGTATACCCGCCGTCATCCCCGCTGTCCAAGAACCCAGATTTCCTAAATCATCCGTCTAACCGCTTTGCCCACGCTTTCACAGAATCCCAGAGTGTCGCATCCTATCGTTCCAATTACGGGTCCTTTTGGCGCTTTGCCGAGCTTTGGCAAGACAGCGTGGAGACACATATGAAGGTCTGCTATGAATTCATTGATCCCATTATTGCGGATGTGCTTGCGAAGAAACGTGAACAAGCGGCTCTCGGGCTTAACATCCAAGACAGCTCACACGAGGCCAAGGAAGGAGAAACACTCTTGGAGCACCTCGTGAATTATACGGAAGGTTGCCGCCTTCGTTCCTGAAGCACACCTCAATGTGTTGATGGAATTTCCAGATGAGACAGTGCTCAGGGACGAGATACTGAACATCATGATTGCTAGTAGGGACACGGTGTGTCGCTTCCGTGGTTGGCTTGATGAATCACGTCGTGATGACACTCGTAGACTGCCATAACATTGACATGCGCGGTTTACATGCTTTCTCAACACCCTGATGTCCTCGCACGTTTACGAGAGGAAATCATTCACAAACTCGGTGTTTCAAGGCAGCCGACCCATGATGATATGCGGGACATGAAGTATCTGAGAGCGTTCATCAATGGTGAGCCACCGCCATGGTCTCCCAGGTAGGAGTTGATCTAGAGCCATGAAATTAGAGGTTCTTCGACTATATCCACCTGTGTATGTTCTTACTCTTTGAGGAATAGTACATGCTAAATTTCTGTAGCCCCTTAAATTGCAGGTACGACGCACATCTCCCGGTTTGGTTCGTTTTGGCCTGATCACCCAGCAGGTCGTCGACTGAGGCACAGGTTTGGCCAGCATTGAATGGCGGAAACCCTTTTTATATCCCCCCAAACACGTTGTGAGCCAACCCACTGTATCGCCGATTCTTGCCAACTGATCCCAATTAGGATCATTTATTGCGTTTTCCTTATGCACCGCAGAAAGGATTTGTGGGGCCCAGATGGTGAGTACCTGACGGAGCCACACAGTCAACATCTCACCACCGTCCAGCCGACTGCTTCGATCCAGATCGGTTCCTCGACGAACGTCTTCACAAATACCTAGCGCCAAATCCGTTCATCTTTTTGCCTTTCAACGCTGGTCCTCGTATTTGTCTTGGCCAGCAGGTACGCCGGAGTCGCGCGGCCACGTGGTTGAAGCGTTGATGGGATATGTTCAGTTTGCGTACCACGAGCTCTCGTACTTCCTGATTCGACTATTGCAGTCGATCGACGGCGTCTCACTGGATATGGACGTGCAACGTCTCCCTCCTGCAGATTGGGCAAATGCAAAGGGGAGAAAGGCACTGGAAAAGGTCCTGTTAAGGTCTCACCTGACCATGTATATCGAGGTACGTCTTGTCGTTGCGGATCCTTGTTGACATGCTCAACGCGCACAGGGTGGTCTGTGGGTCAGGATGAAGGCGACTGGCGCGGCCGATGCAACCTAACGAGCTTTGCCTAGTTGTTTGCACTGCGTGTTTGTTCACCTGTTCACTTGATTCTCTCACTGCTCGTCGACATGTACCAGTAAGCGCAAAATTCCGTGTGTCCGAGACTACATGCCATGGGCCTGCCGCCGTCCTGAGCAAACCGAATCTCCGCTTACGCGGGTTCAATTAATGTTTCTGCCTCGATACGCTTCACTTCCCCCGTCTGATGTGTTAGTGTCGGAAACTGTGTACCAAGCCTCACAATCGAAATCAGAAAGCCTAAGAACGATCACAAGGGTTTGCCGACAAAGCCCTTATGTCATTTTTGATACCCATTGTGTGAAAGCTGGAAGGATGATGGTCCAGGACTCGGAAGAGTCTGGTTTGTAGTGATTAGTAGAGTGAGCTGTTAACGGTGGGCGAAAGGGCGTACTAGTACCTTCTGATCATCGGAGGCGTCTGAGGGCCTGACATCAGCTGCGTGCGCGAGTTGCGAGGCCCTCTGGACCACTCACAATGGTCGCGGACTGCAGCTCGCTGACTCCGTCCGGTGGAAATCGGGTTTGTGAAGCGGAGCGGGAACTGCCGCTGCACAGCCACTCGCAAGACAGCAGGAGCCCATTGTCGTAAGATGCCCATTGTCGAGAAGATGCAAGTATCTTTTCTTCGTTTACGTTGCGCCCGTCTATGTAACGAGAATCTCTGGGAAGAAATTCAAGTTCGGCACCGCCGTGGTTTTAAGTGGTAAGTGGCACGACGGTTTGACGCTTAGTGCACTACCGTGACGATGCCGGAGCTGCCCCCCGGACTAATTGCACTAGTGCGGCTCCTCCCTCTCCTGCTCTCTACACCTGTGACATTGTACGTCGGTTTCAAAGACTACCAGACACTCATAGACGAGCCCGCACCGCAATGGCTACGTATTACTGCGTACATCTCGGTCTTGCCTGTCGCTTTCGCAGCCAGCGTGGCGTACGCTCGGGTCAGAGATCGCAGCGAAGCGGCACGTCGTGGTGCAGTCTTTACTCCTCGAAGTGGCCCGGTGCGCTGGACGAGTTGTTGAAGCTCATGTGGAACTTTGAGAACGGCTATCTATGTCAGTAGTCTCATGATGACTTTTTGGTGCGCTTCAGAGACAAATGCATTGACAAGATTTCCAGTTGAATACCTCGCAAACCAATGTGAACAGACGGGGAACACGTTCGATATACCCATGTTGTATCAAAAGATGGCGAGTGGCCCCTTTTTCCCTGCACAGACGCTCACTGATGGGAGATTCGTGTAGATATCCACGACGGAGCCCGAATATATCAAAGTGGGTTATTGGCCCAGCTATTCACAGTGGGTAAAGAGGCGTCTGATTGCAATCTGAGGGCCAAGCACCAGCTTAGGCAAGCTGGGAAGCACAACGGGCGTAGACCAACGGTCCACTGGGTGCGAGCCTGATAGCAATGGGCATCTGTAACACAGCAGAGTAACATACTGCTTGATGCCTGCTTATGGAGCTCCTGCGCGCGATCCGGGGGCCGACACCATCATATCACTATATACTCAATGACTATGTACTGGAACAGGCTGTGGGGGTAGTCCTCTGCCGACGACGACCCGTAACCCCGTACCGGCATCGCAACCGCAACGACGTCATGTCACCATAGCGAGCGACCGTGCGCGAGACAGGGGGTGGCCCCAAGAAGGCCTAAACGGATAGCTGAAGCGTCGAATGAGCGGGAGGGGACATTGGGAGCTCGAGATGGCCGAGGGAGCTGAGGGGGAGCCGCGAGCGAACGTCAAGCGAGCGGTTGAGCTCCGAAGGCCAGTAGACTGCTGCTCTATCGCTCGAACTGTTGCCCCAGTCCCCACTCCCGTCATCATCATCGACTCGCTCTCCTGCTTGCGGCGCTACCATGCCACCGTCTTTGTCATCCCAATCACCTTATGCTGACGCTGTTCGAACGGTGGTCGTCCCCGGTCGCTCTCAAAACAGGATGAGGTGGAAGGGGGACGGCGAGCTTTCGCGCTCGTGAGGCGGTGGCAGTCGGACGGGCTCGAGAGAGTTGGCGGCAATGGGAGACGAGCGGGCTCAAGTGGCAGCGCGTGACTCAGAGGTAGTAACGGAAGACAGGCGAGCTCGAGGTGAGATCGTCGCAGTGTCGGTGGTGGATGCGCCCTCTTGTTGTCAAGACGGTGGGAGAGTTGTCGCCTGTCTATTCGAGCACAAACCCTCGTCGGTCGCCCCATCCGAGTCCATCCGAGCGCAATTGCTCGTCTGCCGCTCCACCACCGTGTCCACTGGAGGGAGGTGGCAAATACGGGTACGGGTTGGGACAATGCGAGACGAGAGAAGCCGAGTCGACTCAGTTTGAACTCCGAGTATCTTAGATCATGGTGTGTGGCAGGACATTGCGACGAAGGTCCAGGCAAAGTGAGTTTGTTGTCAAGGTGTGAGCACCTACCTTTTTTTCTTCGCTCAGTATGTAACGTGCACACTAGTCAAGGCTAGCATGTTCGCTAGTGTCAATCTGAGAGTTGGCGGACAAGGTGAAGTTCCTTACCGAGTCACCACGCGCCCGCAGAGCTGGAACAAATCTACACATTTTGGGTTGATACGACCATCAAAGATCTTAACTCGACGCTACAGTAGCGCGCAGTGTTTGAAGAGCCAGTGGCATGCCACAAATCCATGGATGGCGCCGCCATAGCCATGCATGTGGCGGATGGCTTTCCCAGGGCAGGGAGTCACACGAAAACATGTGTGATTGGCTGTTCGGGCTTCCAAAAGTCGCATAGATACACTATAGTAGCCGACGGTGTCATCTCATCGTGACAACATTGGATCATCTACCATGTCTCCATCATCTGCCTCCCCTTCAGCATCCATTTCTACCAGTTCATACAGCTCCAGTTCTTCGTCGAGAGATCTCATAGCCGTCCTACGAACAATTTCAGTCCATGTCGCATTCGAAAAGTTGAACAACTGTTCGAGTGGAATTTTGTCCAATTCACTGAGCTGCCAGGCAGTGGGGTTAATGTCAGTGTCATCGAGCTGAGACCGCTCTAGAAGATTCATAGCAATTGACTCAAGTGAGTTTTCATCATCACTTTCATCCGGGAGGGTTGATTCGGATACAGAGACCAATTCGGACTCGGCTGTGGGCGTCTGATTCATTGTGGGCGAAGGGCGAGCAGTGGGATCATTGCGGACAGTGGTTATTGGTTCCTCGCTAATGTCTGCAATGGTGGATGCGAGCTGCCGTTTACGTCGGAGGCATTTGCGCTGGTCTGTCTTCCCCATGTATTCATCACGCAAATGCATACGGAGCTCTGCGAGATTCATCATGTGTTGCGAGGAGAGCCGCGAACGGAGTTTCGTCAGGATGGTACCAAAGCTACTGAAAAGGCGTTCGCATGAGGCTGAGTTTGCGGAAATTGATAAAATGCGGAACGCAAGCTTTTGGAGGGGAGTTAGTGGCTGACCGGCGAAACGGACTGCGTTGTAGATGAATAGCGGGTCCAAAAACTCAGACTAATTCTTGGATCAGCCAATTGCTTGACAGGCGAGAATGGGCATACCTTGCCAGCATCGGAGTTTGCTGTCACTGACCCAACGAACGAGGGTATGGACCTATATGGCCCCTCATTGTTCAGATACTCCTTCAACTCCTTCAAAAGTTCGGAAGGGGCATTCTGCTGGTAAAAGCGTGACCAGAGCCATGCCATTAGCCCATAAATACCAGCATATGTGAAGATCTCAAGCTGTGCGAAAGGGGAGGCTTTGTAGATCGGATTTAGGATTACAGCTGCCAAAAAAATATCTTGTTCGCACTTGCTCCACCGTTTTTCGAGACTGTTGACTATCGTTTGAATCATTTGATACTCTTCCGAGTCGGAGGTTGTGCTACTGATCATGATACAATACTGTGCAATCAGGAAGCCAAATGTAATCAAGATTTCGTCGAGGCGACAATGCACAGCTTGAGCAATGTTAGCAGCCAGGGCAAGCGGCTCGATATGCTTGACAATCCTGAAAAGTGATAAGTCATTTCACGCGATAGGCTGTTGCAGCCATGACAAACCTCAGTATCGTATGCCAGAAAAGTGAATTCTCAATTATTTTTATCATCTCAGCACCCCGTTTCTTTGATGCAGTGTCACCGGCGATGATGATTTTCGATCCAGTTGGCGCTGCCCGTTCTTGATTTACCAGACTCTCGAGTGCATTTTTCAAGTCAAGTAGATGGCGAAAGGCGAGAAAATGTGCTGTCCATCGAGTAATAACAGCCCGTATAACTGAAAGGATTTTGATTTTTGATCCATTAGCAATACATATTGCCTTCTGAATGTCACGCAGTAGTGCGAGGATTCGAGTCTTGCCACGCAGCCAAGAAATCAGATCTGTTGCTTTCTTTGTGAACATTGTGTACGTCTCCAAGCCAACCTTGAAATAGTCACCGACAACAAGGTTTATCTATATAATGATGAATAGAGACATCAGTAAGGATATAAAATGCACAAAAATGTGATGTACCTGATGAGCATAACAATCAGGAGTGACAAGCCAAGGGAAGTCCTGTCGGATAAGTCTCCGTGCAGCGTGGGACTCTCCCGATGCATCCGACGTAATGGCAATGATAGAAACCTTCCAATCAGACTCGACAGAGTCCTTAACCTGCAGGATAAGATTCTTGAGATGTTCTGCTGTTCGTTGATGATGCGAAACATCAGTGACTTGAACAGGATGGACCTTTGATCTGAAATTAGTACATGATTGACAATTCAAATGAATACATACACTACGGTTTGCTGTCGTCATCACAAATGCAACAAGATGAAGTGAGTTGACCCCTGTCCATCCATCTGTCTGTAATGTTGCATCTAAACCACGACTCATTGCTTTGGCCTCATCCTGGAACTTCTTCAGTTCCAAAGGGATATACCTGTGCGCGAGCCGATAGCTAGATATAGGGACTGCAGCAGGAAGCATATCCTCAATAAAGTCTTGGACTGCCTTGTTATTAACCCACGATGAGGGAAAGTTACATGATGCAGTGATTCGTGCCAGATGGCTAGCAAATCGATCCTGATATGCTGCAGATCGAACAGGCTGAGACACCATCATAGAACCGGTACGTGAATGTGACAGAAGTCGCTGTCGCTTGGAGGGTGGGTGAGAATAATCAACTATATCAGGTCCAGCTTGAACTGCGGGACTACCCGAAGCAGAGCGAGCAAATGGAAACAACAGTGGCGAACCCAGCAGTGGCGTGAGGGCAGGTGGTGTCCCAGCTGGTGAACCAGAAATCACTGATGACGGTGCAGTGTGGGGAAGGGCTTGAAAATTCGGATGCCGCGAGAATAGCAGTGGCTTGAGTTCAACGGACCCAGGAGC
Source organism: Afroboletus lepidellus (assembly GCA_038094355.1). Lineage (NCBI taxonomy): Eukaryota > Fungi > Basidiomycota > Agaricomycetes > Boletales > Boletaceae > Afroboletus > Afroboletus lepidellus. The sequence continues at coordinate 6,584 of JBBPUA010000422.1, read as the reverse complement.
ATCACGGATTGATGTAGAAAGCGGGCTACCAGAAGTCGACGACGAGTGAAAATGTTGGATGAAGGTGGGACCAGCTGCACTGGCAAGAGGGGCGGGAGCATGGAGTGGTGGATTCAGGCTGATAGTACTTGGACCAGCATGTATGGACCCCGCACTGGGGAGGTCTGGCTGGCTCAAAGGGAACCTATACAAATTGTCGAGCTGTATGTCAGAAGTCTGTCGTGCCGCTGGGGGAGATGGTGGGCCTTTATTCAGCCCCTTCTCAATGCACGTAGCTGCTGCGATGTTGCGGACATTGTGAGGTTGACGCTCACAGTTTTTCAAGTGTCGTACAAGGGTTTCCGGTCGGGCTTGGATCCATGGGCATGGCCCACGCGGATCACTGGATTCAAACGCCCATACTGCATTCATGATGAGTCCGAGTCAGCACGACAAGTAAAATCAAACCTACACCAATCTTTGATGTCCTCTCTGCTTCGACGTTGGAGGCGCTGTCCATTCCTCAACTCTTCTTCATCTCGTTCCTGCTCAGCCATAATCCTGGCATCAAAACACAGTTTACATGTGACCTTCGCCCGTTTTTCCTTGACATTGGCATATGCAGCAGCCGAATTTCGACTCAGTTGAGGATGGTTATCAAAATATGATCGATACCAAGCAGGCTGCCGTGAATTTGCACCGTGACTCATGGAGAGTGGATCTTGTGCGTCCAATTCCCGGGCTCAGTCTCGCATTAGATTTATAGTGAGAGGACACAGATTATCTGCCAGTGGAAAACCGCATGACCAACATTCTTCCCATGGTACGTCACGCGCGAAGATAACGGATAAACAGCCCCCCTCAATGACCGTGCGAACGCCACCGCCATGTTCATGGCCCATGGCAAAACCATGGGCTTGCCACACTTGTGGCTGGTGGCTGGTGGCCTCCGCCCGTGGCTCTTCAAACACTGCGCACAGGTAACAGAGGAATCTTGCAAAATATACACTAATCCTAGTTACCGTGTATCCTGCAAGAAGGCTCATGATAACTACCATGAATCTTGCAGTAAACATCCAGGATGTGGTGTCTGATGACCACCGAACTTAACAGCAGACCTTGGAGATTTACAGGGAACGAGACTCTGATAACCGCCACTGCTACATCGGATCAGAAATTTACGGGCGTAAGTACTGACAGAATACATATATATTTTTATTTATCACCCTTGCCTTGGTCATACAGACCGAGGCAGCGGTCACTGGCGATCTTGTTTCGGGGACGTTCTGGACTAAAATGGTTCTATGTTTCTCTCCACACTTTGACCGTCCCATCCGCACTCGCGGTGATCATCTCGCCCGCCTCACTCGGATGGTGCTCTGTCCAGGTGATCACCTTGTTGTGCACCTTGGGTGGAGGATTCGGCTGCAGTGCCGCTGCCTGAATTCACAGTCAGCGTCAACTAATCGAGACGAATCGCGACTTACGTCGACCAAGTCCCACGCCCACACCTGTCCGTTTTCGTCGCCACACACGACACTCGCCTCCTCGTGACCAAAGCAGGCGCGACATCGGTACGACGTGTGCGCGTGTCCCGTGAAAGCATTTAGTAATTTGCCCGTTGCCGCGTCGAAGAGGCGTACATGCGAGTCGAGGGTGGCAACCAAGAGCGTGGTTCCATCTACCGAAGGAACGACTGACGTGACAGGTTCTGTGACGGTCGAAAGAGAGGGACGGGAGATAAGCATGAGCAATGGACGAGAAAAGAGCGACGCACGGCCAATAAAGTCTGCCCGGAGCTCGCCCTTGCGGAGGTCGTATGTACGGACGTAGCCGTCGACGGACCCCGCGATGATCGACGTCGCACCCACGTGAAGGGTTTGCACGGCGTCGCGCGCCTCCTCGAGGACCTGGATCGGCGTGCGGGATTGGGACCTACACGCGCATGGTGAGAAATGAAAAGCGAAAAGCGACCGACCGACATACCGTAGATCCCACAACCTGATCGTCGCGTCGTACGAACCTGTTCCCAGGCGAGGTCAGTGTCGGAGAGTCGAACGGGAACATGACAGACCGCTCGCGAGCACACTCGCGTCCGCATTGAACTCGACGGCGTGTACCTTGCCCAGATGTCCCGCCAACCGGCGCGCCGTGACTCCCGTCGCAACGTCCCAGACGAACACGGACCTGTCTCCGCCAGAGGACGCGAACTTGGCGTTGTCGTGACTCCTGGAGGATGACCGGGGATGACCGTTAGCCAGCCCGTCGAGGGCAACCAGGCCACGTACACGGATATGGAAAGGACCTCATAGCCATGAGCCTCGAAGCACTTGATTTCGGCGCCCGTGTCGGGGTTCCAGAGGCGTACGGTGCGGTCTTGACCACCGGTCAGGACATACTTGGCGCTCCCTTTAGCGTAGCGGGCGACATGCACTGGGCCGCGGTGGTTGTTGAGTGTGTTGTGCAGTTTGCGAGGGAGCGTCGGGGGACCTCGTGAAGGTGCCATGGCACGTTGCAAGTCCAAGTGTAAACAACAATCAAGTATTCAAACACATGTAGCGTACGTAACGCTCATCCTGATGCCTCCACTTGAACCGTATGTCGTCTCAAGGGTTTTGTTGTCGGCCCTCCAGTTGCTGATGTAGGCGTTAGGTCCGAGCCCAGACCATCTAGCATCTCATCGACAACTATCCCAGATCTGACTAATAAGATCATTCGACCGGACAATCATTGGGGGTACTGCGACGCAGGTGGCTTCGGCGATGTCTATCGATGCCGATGCTTGGGCGAAGACGGCATCAAGGAGGTTTGACGTTGTTCTTGCACATTTCTCTTCTCGACTCACTGTCACTTTATTAGGTTGCGGTAAAAGTTTTTCGATTTAGCTTCCCAGTCAATGGCTCGGAAGATGAACGTGACAGAGAGAAAGCGGCTCGTGTGCGTTTCATTCACTTGCCTCGCCGCACAGACTAATTTCGCCGGTAGATGATACGCCGGGAACTTGGTATCTGGAGTCGGCTCAACCATCGCAACATCGTTCCGTTTCTCGGGATTACGTACGGTTTTGGGAGACAACCTGAGGAGGACGCATCCTTAGTGTCATTGTGGATGCCACATGGTACGCTGCACGCGTTCTTGATGGCGCATGCAGATCGCCTCGGGGTTGCACACCGCTTACAATTGGCAAGTGGAACCGATCTCAAAAGTGTCTAGGGGCGGTGCGGTCTGACGTCTTTTTCGTGGTTCAGTTATTGGATATTGCGAACGGACTCCATTACCGTGAGTTTACTTTGAGGCCCCCACCCACATCCCTCATTGTTACAGTGCACTCGTCTTCTGTGGTCCACGGAGACTTGACAAGTGTATGTCAAAAGTGACAGTGATTCTGTCGTGTTAGCTGATACCCAAGCAGAACAATGTGCTGGTCGACCATAGTTTCAACGCTTGCCTGACAGATTTCGGGTGTGCCTCCTTACTGGGTGAGCTTCCTTCAGGATTTACTTACCTCAAGATGAATACCTTTCAACCTGGCACCATACGATGGGCTGCACCTGAACACTTCTTACTCGGGGAAGAGCAAGCAAAGCGGACCAGTAAAAGCGACATCTATTCGTTCGGACACATGGTTCTTCTGGTATGTGGCAAGACGCTTTTACTCGCACCGGCTACACCCGCACCACTTTGTCAGGTACTGTCAGGGAAGTTTCCGTGGTCCGAGATCCAAAATGATATTGCTGTCATTTCGTATTTGTCTCAAGGTCACAAGCCCAGTCGACCGCTCGAGCGGCCGATTGATGATCGACATTGGATGCTCATCGAACGGTGCTGGTCAGTCATTTCAGAGAGACCGCTTGCCGAAGACCTGGTGGCCACCCTCCAGCAGTTCTTGGGTATATGTCTACCTGTACTGCCCCTGTCCCACTTCCTTGACACTCGACTGTCTTCATCCAGCAGTCTGGGTAGTGATAATGCAATCTCTCCTCTCGACGCGTCAAGCCCACATTCACCAGTGTTTGAATGTTATTATACAGCTGATGCTTGTGTGGAATTCATGCCACCAGACCCCGTCATCGAACTCCTTGGCAGAACCTCCGGCGAGGTTAGGTCAGTGCAAGATTGTTTGATATCCCAATCGTCCAAATACCCGCGTATACAGCATAATGTTGTATTTATCGGAGAATCAGGAACGGGCAAGAGTTCTGCTATCAACCTCCTACTCAAGACAGGTCCTTTTGCTCCTGTTTCCGATGACTTCAAGCCTTGCACACAGACCAGTGTATATTATGAGACTACATTCCATGGTGCCAAGTACGGCCTATGGGATACCCGTGGCCTTTGTACAGACCGCAACCTTTTTTGGAGAACCCCTGGAGAAAAAGACCTCAAGAAATTCCTCAAGGAAAGACACTGTAAAAAGAGATTGACCTCCTTGTGTTCTGCATTCGTGGATCTAGGACAACAGAGGCATCAAGGAGTTCTTATAAGAAGTTCCGCGTCATCACACGTAAGCTGGAGGCTCCAGTGGTCGTCATGGTCACTCACTTGGAGAAGGAGATCAAAATGGAGGATTGGTGGAACAGAAACTCTGCTCGCCTCGAGGAACTCAAAATGGAATTCGATGACCACGTTTGTATCACTGCCCTTACATGTCATCCTCGACTAGCGGAATCCAGGGATAAGCTCATGCAAATGATCACGAAAAGTCGTCGTTCGCGAGCCGAAGTCAGCGGGTTTTATTTTGGGTCGCCAGTTCCGATTCCGAGGCCCACTGTCACCTCTGCGCTACCACGCAAGGCAGGGATCCTGGGTCGTGTGTTCGAGGCGATAGGCAAGGCCAATTTTACCGAGAGTCACCGTCGCCGCCCCAGTACCTATTCGGCCAGTCCTGTACCCTCGACGACAGGGAGTTATTATACACCCGCCAATTCTCCTGCTGCGTCGGCGCTATCGAGCCTCATTATTAAACGTCCAACCCCTCGCAGCGTGGCCACTGCCATTGATGTGCCGCATATCAACACAAATCAACTAGGACCCGGCGATCCGCCCCAGCTCCCCGGTGAGGAAACCTCCGGTTCGGGGCCTTTTGCGCAGTCGATGTTTCATCCAGGGTACGTTGCCACTGTTGCCCGCCTCAAATACTTGACTTACGGAACGCAAGGAGTTCTCTCAGTGACCATGCTTCGTGTTCTGACGAGTATTCGGAATCTTGCATTGAAAAAAGTGAAGGTCTGTCTTCCCAGGCCCTCGCGGATGGTGTACCCATTTGTTTTCGTTGTAGATTTGCTAAGAGAACTGCCCATCATGCTTCCGACCACTGCTGTTAGAAGAAGGAAACCCTGGGCCAGCAAGAGCGGTGCTTGCGGAGATCTCTGGGAATGCGACCTAATCTTAGGGAGATCTTCCCGCGTGGTATGGACGATTCCAGAGTGTGAGTTTTAAAGTTAAGTAAACCAATCAGGTCGCGGTGAAAGCAGTGAGGATCAACACCGATGGTTGCAAAGACATTCGTTCTCAACAGAAGGTGGCTTTAGAGGCTCTGATCTTCTGGATGGATCTAAACTACTCACTCTACTCCTCCCTTCAGGAACTCCGCGGAGAATTCAAGATTTGGGCAAAATTGCAGCACAAAAACATTGTCCCGCTGCTTGGGGTGGTATCGGACTTTGAGCCCTTGCCAAGTGCAGTCACCCCGTGGTTTCACAACGGATCTTTATCCGATTTCCTGGCGCGCCATGAGGTGTCAAAATCTGAGAGACACCGCTTGGTGAGCTTCGGAATGTGAGACTGGCATAATAACTTAATAACTTTGCGACAGCTTGGAGACATTGCAATTGGTCTGCGCCATCGTAGGTGGCAATTTTATGCCACGATAAGTTCTGATTGCGTTGCTCAGTTCACAGTCAAGGGGTCATCCATGGTGGCCTTCATAGCGTAGGTTTCGTCATCAATGTAATGACTGGGAAGTGGTACTGATCATTTCTGCATAGGACAATGTTCTGATCGACGGCGATGGGACTGCCTGCATCGTAGACTTTGCTCTTTCTTTCATCAGTGATTTTCTAGGGACATCGTACCTGAAATCTAATATCTGTAGCGGCATGCAGTTCGCAGATCCCGCACTATTTAGACGTGCATATATTTCACAGGACAACGTGTTTTGTCCAACGAAAGCCTGTGATATATACTCGTTTGGGGGACTCATGCTCCACGTTTGTAAATCTTTTTCATTGTACTACACTGTTTGACGTGCCGTTGATAGGTTTTGTCTGGGAGGAAACCATACAATGGAATTCTGCCACCTACGCTTGTCATGATGCTCATTGATGGCAAACGGCCCGAAATACCGACTGACGACAATCGTATTACTCCTTGGCACAAGTCATTGATTCGAATGTGCTGGGACACGGAGGAGTGCAGACGTCCATCTGTGGACGGTCTGGTGAGCAAGTTCGACAGGCAGTAATGTCCGCATCCTGTAGCTCCTGCGATGTTGTCTTGTGGACACAGTTCAACGGCTTTTTCGTACATAAGGGGGACTTTGCCGTTCCCAACTGCCTGCAGGTGATATTGATTCATGCAATACAAGGAGGGGGGGGGGGGGGGGC
>JBBPUA010000421.1:0-18369 GCA_038094355.1 Afroboletus lepidellus | reverse complement strand
GAAGGACTGAGTAAAACGCTGAGCGCCCTGGTCATGCCATGCCCTCTTATAGTGAGTATATTGTTTTTTTTCTCTGCCTGAGTAATCCTGCTTTGCATGTAGAGCCTTGTCATCTTGTGCGGTGGCTCAAACTGACATACTAATGATATCAACGGTGCTGAACTGATTATGCATCGGTATCTTATGATTTCCCCCTCCCATTTACATTCCCTTATCACAGAACGTGTTGATCGTTGCCGTGCCTTCTTCCCATTGGGAATTACGGACGGAACTGGGGTATCTCACACTGTTTGAACAAACGGATACGACCACCATGCCTAGCGGATTCGATGGTTTATATCCGAGTGACTGCGGGCCAGCGTTTCGTCATGTAGTTCCAAGAAAAGCGTACCGAGTTATCGGGACTTCCCCCAGTCTGAGGGCGTCACGAAACCTAGGATTTCTTGCTCAGTCTCAGACATTCACGTCTTAGTTACACACTTGGATGTTCAAACGTTCGATACCGTTGAGAGTTTGAACACGTCAAATTGACAGCGAGAAACTAGTTCCAGGTGACCGAAAGAGTGGATGAGACTGGGAGTAATTAGGGACCTACATAAGTCTACCACAAAACGTGACAACAGATCAGATCCCGAAATCTGTTTTTCTTGATGGACGATCGGTGATGGCGAATTCTATCAGCACATCTCTTGTATCCGCAGCTGAGCGAGTAACCGGATTTAAACCACTATGGTCTCCGTTGCAGAGGTGCTGTGCTACTCACCCTCAATGCTTGAAGATTGTGACAATACTTTTTCGAGGGGTGGAATATACATTTGAGGTTCGACCTGAAATACATAGGGCTTTTGGGAGTTCACGGGAATTTGGAGTACCAGTATATTACTGGCCTTACCACGACCCCCGCTCAATAATCTGGTGGCCGGCCCAAGATGCCTGTGTTCACATGCTGCGATCCTGCAGATGAGGCAAACCGTCGATAGCTCGTCCGCGTTTGAACCTCAAGGCTAAACGGGCTGGTTACCAGACTATAGCCCGTTCAAGCTTACATGTGGATCGGGCATCAAGCCGCCTTGGGTCCGCGCAGGATCGGTCCTCAGGCTACGTTTTCCGCCGCTTTGGTCCGCATACTGGATCGAACATACAAAGAGATTGTCAGGGACCTCGCGGCGCTAGAGCTTGCTCCCATGGAGCTGACTACGGGCCTAATACTCCTCCACTCCCAAATCGATCAAACCACTTCTCCGCCATGTCCCTATGCCGATGTTTGTCAGAGAACTACTACCCTGGAGTACATCATGGTGTTTTAGAGTGGATTCTCACTCGTATGCGTCGACTTGCTACTACCTCCGTCGTGTGTCATCGACCACGTTACACCCCGTAACAAACCATCAGCGGAATGGCCAGATTTAGCGGTACGCTTCCACACTTTTCGTGCCTAAGCGAATTGTCCATGGTCCAGGCAAAGAGCCACGCTATTGGTTTGCAGCATAATTCTATGTATATCTGCGCCTCGCTGGCACAGCAGAGACTCGCACGAAATGGCTACCGTCTGAAACTTCCGAGTCGGGCTGCTCGGTGAGTAGCATGTATACCGTCTTGGCCATATGCTGATGCATTGGCATTGAACATATAACCGGTGCAGGATTCATAATATGTCACATTGCTCTATTCCAGGAGCCTCCATTATATCCCAGCGTATCCAGCTGTGTCATGTGATCAAAATGTCTTCCAGCCCTCTGCGCCCGGGGACTGCTGACCGCTTTGGGCAAGTGCAACTCAGATCAGACGCATGGTGTCCGCTCTCTGTGTAACAAAGTTCATATGAGGAACGAAACCCTTTCTTAACATATAAGCAAGTGGTAAGCTCCCTTATCACCATCGTCAGCATTTCTCACTGAACTGTTCACTGAAATTATGGTTTCCTCAGCCACATCATCTCCCTCACAGTCCGTGGAGGCGTCACCCATATTTTCTCCTGTATCGTTTACTTCGGCGTCCTCTCTATGGACACCTCCTCCCTTGGAAGTCAAATCCCTCCCCATCACTGTGCACGATCGTCAGATTGACAACGTAATATTCGACCTTGGGGATGTATTATTCACCTGGTCGGCCGACACTGGCACCTCCATCTCTCCTAAAACTTTACACTCGATCCTACGCTCTTTCAATTGGTTCGAATACGAAAAGGACAACGTCGGAGAAGAAGAGGTTTATAGTCTCGTTGCTGCAGAATTTTCTCTAGATGCTGCAGAAGTGGGCGCCGCCTTCCGTGCAGCCCGAGGCTCGCTTCGAAGCGACCCTTCCATGGTCGCCCTTTTACACGAGCTCAAAGCCGACAGTGATATCCAGTTATTCGCCATGTCCAACATCTCCGCGCCGGACTGGGAAGTTCTTCGTCACAAGGGCCGCCCGGAAGACTGGGCGCTCTTCGAGCGTATCTTCACGTCTGCCGCGGCACGCGAGCGCAAGCCGAACATTGGCTACTTTCGCTATGTTCTCGAGTCCACTGGGATCGACCCGCGCCGGACCGCGTTCGTGGATGACAAGCTGGAGAACGTGGTGACGGCGCGATCCCTCGGGCTCAAGGGGATCGTGTTCACATCGTTCGACGACGTCTCGCGTGAGCTGAGGGCGCTCGTGCGGAACCCTATTGTTGATGGATCACTATACTTGCGCGAGCACGCGGGGGAGATGAAGTCGATCACCAACACTGGCGTCGTTTTGGAAGAGAATTTCGGACAACTCCTTATCCTCGAGGTCACAGGCGATGCGAGTCTCGTTGATTACATCAAGTATCCACGGCTGAGCAATTTCTTCAAAAGTATGACCGTGTTGCTCCTCTTTCAAAGAGTAATCGCTGATTATGTGCACCAGCGGGTGGTGTTCTTACCACAGCTTCATTCCCCTATGACATCGATACCACATCCGTTGCATGTACGGTGTCGGATCACTTATCTGCAGAAGTGAAGAACGATATCATGAACGAGATTCTGACTCTCAAGAACAAGGATGGCATCATCCAGGCATACTTTGACGTCACGCGTCCCAGAATTGGTACGTTTCTCGAAAATGCAACTCGTCGCAACGCGCTGATGGTATTCGAATAAGATCCTGTTGTCTGCGTCAACGTGCTCACCTTCTTCCACGCAAACGGACGCGGTAGCGAACTTCAGGAGACGTTTGACTGGGTTTACGAGGTTCTGAAGAACAGAGCGTACACGAGCGGTACCCTCTATTACCACGGCCCCGATACCTTTCTTTACTTCCTCTCCCGCCTCCTCTCCGTATCCATCTACGCTCGTCAGCGAATCGGCCAGCTCTTTTCCAAGCGTATTGCAGAACACTTTGGCTCCGAAGGAGACGCGCTCGCGCTTGCCATGCGCATCCACGCCGCGACCGTCGTCGACTTGTGCGATAGCCGAGATTACGAAAGGCTCACAAAGATGCAGGAAGCAGACGGATCGTGGCCGATCGGATGGATGTACAAGTACGGGGCGAGGGACATCTTGATCGGGAACAAGGGCCTGACGACGGCGTTGGCCGTATCTGCGATGCGGAACTACAAGGAGCTGGAACGTCGCTTGCGTTCGTTCGACTCGTAACAGGCGCCCGGGGTTCTTTGGTGGGGTCGTCCATTTTTTAAATTGCAGGCTTCCACCTTTGAATACTTCTATATAAACACGGCTGTTCTTCTATTAATCCCGCAATAGTGTACATATTTGAAGAAAAGAGCCCCGAATCCGCTCGGGCGAGGAAAACGAGTTGTGGGGCAGTCAAGGCCCCTCGCGTTCATCCAAGGTGCTTGCCTTCGCGCGCCCCAGCCAACTTGAGCTTGGTCTGGCCCGCGTCACTGTCTTCGAATCCCGGCCTTTCCAAATTTAGACGCCGAGGGCATCACCGCGGAGATTCGAGTCAAATCACGTCGATGATCGATGCACGCGGTGTTCTCGGGCCTACAGCGTCGGCGCAGATCAGCCCTGTCCGACGAACGCGGACGCAGGCGGCCGTGGCGCTCTCTGAGCCAACGAGCCAGTTCGAGAGGGAAGAAGATGGGGCGGTGTCGATAGAAACCCTGCGATGTCGGAGCTGATTGATTGATCCTCATCGATTCATCAACGTCCGTCGCGTGATGATCACTGAGGAGATGCTGTTTAGAACCGGAGAGGGTCACCTGCGGACGCTAGATAGGGCTCAACAAAAGAACAATCGAATGTGGCGTTGTACATCCACTTGCAATGATTTCCATTTCTTGCTACGAAAAAAAGAATCCTGTTCGAGCCGTTGTATATGTCAACGAATGCCAACAAAAAAGACAAGGAAGGACGATAAAAGTGGGAAAGGGCGGCAAGTCAGAGAGCACTAGTACTAGATTGGATTTATGATGCCGAGACTGGATAATGTAGTGATGGAGAGTGTACCAAGGCTATATGCGCTGAAATGCAGGAGTCGTAAACGTGATGAGAAAATATTCTTAACAGTCAGCAAGAGCAATGATGGGGAAAAGAGAAACACCCGCTCGAGACAGGAACTCGAGAAAAAAAAAAGTAAAAACGGACGACAAAAGACCGACCGTCCATGGAGAGGCTCAGCCTTCGTCCATACCATTGTCTCTAATAGTGTCCCCGCTACCATGACCAGCGTGACCAGCGGTCACGGGAATGGCATGTCGTGATGATAAAGTAAACTGAGATTGGTTCGGGAGTGCGCTACGCGGTAGATTTGCTCCAGGGGCAACCAACTTTAGAGCCTTTGGTTGATGCGTGCTCCAGCTACGCGAAAGGCTTACGCCGAGTTTGTCGTCTAATCCGCGCGGATGAGCAGTCGCGTGGGTCGAGTGCATGGGCGTCGAGGCCATTGGCGAGTATGGGAACGCGCTACTTGAAGGTGAGAAAGATGATACATGTAGAAGCATGACGAATTCCTGCGTCGAATTAGTGAGCGCCACCATCTTTGAACGGAGGTCCGGAAAGACCGCATGTGAGGAACCATGAGTCTTGATGAAGTTGGATAATCGTACGACAATCTACGGCACAGAAAGATGTCAGCGAGAGGTGGGCGGGGACAAGGCGGTCCGAAAAAAGATAAATAGAGTTAGGATTGGAAGTAAGGTGACGAACTTTCACGAACAAGTGCGCATTGTCGCGTAGCGCTCTCCTGTCAGCGGCTGGGTCGCCAGCACGTACGGCAATGATGTTGGCCCGTAGACGTTCAGTAACGATCTTGGCTTTATCGACCGAATCGTGAAAATCCCCGCTTAACCCTGGTACCTCTGACATGGACTCTACCATTTCTTCCATGAGATCCCATATAGCTGGCGCTGAATCCACCGCCGCTTCCATCGAGTCTAGGGCATCATTGTCAACCAGCGTTCTCGACGGCGGGATGTCCAGCGTCGGTTGTTGAATGGGAACTTGAGGCGACGAGGACGAAGACGATGCGGTCAATGAGGTATGTGATACTTGCCGCGAGTGAGATCCGCTCCGAGCTGTCCATGAAGGACGAGGAAGAGACGCTGACAAAGCAGGAACAGCATGGATCGTTCCGGCGGTGGACGAGGAGACAAGACTAGAAGTAGATGCAGATAGAGGTACAGCGGGACATTTTTGCCCAGCACGTCGAGTTGTCGACGATATCCCACTGGGAAGGGCAGGCAGCATGGGTAGATCATAAGACGGCATAGATTTCCCGATTTCTACGTCCTTTGAGCTGAACGATCCTGCATGGCGCCGGGTAGTGCGAGTCCTTCCCAGAGTAGGCATGGGGCGTGATCTCGCAATCGGAATGTTGTGTTGGAAGCCCGAATGTTGTGATTGTCCTGTGTTGACAGGGGATGGCGAAGAGTCGATATTCAAGGTTGGAGGTACAATACCGTGACCTTTCGCCTTGCCAGTATTTCGACGAGGTTCTGACAAATAAGGTTTTATGGCTTCCATGTGGGGGACCATACTCCGCCACGCATGTGATATCTCTGCGGCTGCCCCATAAAATATAAGAACAAGGGATCGCATATATCGGTCGTCATCTCTTGATGCCAGAATCTTGAGCTGTAGAGAGAGCATCGCGATTGCTTTTCCAAACACGGCGGCCGAATCCCGACTGCTCTCTACCAACGATCTGCACAGTGAGGGTGGCGGGGTCCTCTTCTTCGCGACAGCGTCGAACTGTTCAAGAGCGCTATTCAGCTGCACCATGTAAGTATATGCCGGATCTGTGACCTTCCGAAGCACGGACGAAAGCTTCTGGTTGATCGTATAGGTAATGTAGTGAGAGAGCGCTTGGTATACTTGAGAGATAGAGAAGTAGAGAGAGCGCGCGCACTCAACCAGCAAGCGCAACGGAGGTGGAAGGTTATTGGCAATCGTGTTGGCGGGTAAAGCAGATAGGCGCTTAAAGTAGGCATGACGTTCGATATCAGGGACAGGATGCAGGCGTTCCGCGGACGTTGGCGATGCTGATGACGGAGGCGTTGTAGTGCATTGCTTATGGATTTTCTGTTGTGAAGATCCCTCTGAAGAGGATGCTGATGAATCTTGTCGATGGGATAGCGGGGAAGGCATAGTGAATTCGTCACGTCGCGTTTCATTCGTAAGCGAAGTTGGTGCCGAAGGTGTAACAGATGGCGTCGACTCGAGTGGTCGAGTACCGTGTCCCTGGTCAACGAGTCGAGGTGAGATGTGCAGGTCTGGGATACTCTTCCTTCCGAACAACGCAGGCCGACGATTGCGACTTACACGCGTAATCGAGACATTCCTTCGATGCTGGAAGCCATCAGGTACTGCAGTATGGTCGTCGTCGGTGGAGGACACGGACTCCTCAGGAGTTGGTAAATAGTTCTCGGGCGAGGCGGAACGAAGAGGCGTATCATATGGTGGCAGCGAACCTAGCCTGAGGGGTGGCGGTCGTTCAAAGCGGGCAGCAACCTTGGATGGTGGCGAGACTGGAGGCAGAGGGAGCCGGTCATCGATAGAGAAGGCATGTGGTGCCTCCTCTCCGAGTGCTGCCCAGGACTGCAGACTCTCCTCGCTGACAGAGTTTCCTAAGGAACGACTAACGAACGTGATCTGACTGTACTCACATCGAGTAATCAAGAGCAGCACGTTCGCTCATTAAAGAGTCCACGCTGGGCTTAGGTATAATATCCAGACGGGGTTGGCTGTCTTCCCGCAGCCATTTTTGCAATGCAAGGATCCAGTCCTTCATAGCCTGTTGGTCGTTGGGGGTGCCACTCATTTCGACGACCGGTTTTGGTGGCCACTCGACAGGATTATGGTCCACTTTCAATACATCTAGACTCCCAAAATCGGCCAGATACCCTGGCAGGCGGGTGATCCTGTTGCGTGAAATGCACAAGACCTGAAAACAGAACGAGTTGAGCTTATCAGCAAACCAGTTCGAGAAACCCACGTGAAGGTTGGAGAGCGAGCCTGGCTGCGTTGGTAACCGCTTGATTTTGTTCTTACTGATGTCCAGGATTTCCAAGGAAGGAATTACAGTCAACTGCAAACACGTCAGACACCCGATGGTAGGGACAGGGGACATTGCGGAACATACGACATCTGGAAAAACAGAAAAGCTATTGTTCTTGAGGTTGAGATAACGTAGACGTGACAAGAGTGCAAACGCGGTCGGAAGGGTTGCGAGGCGATTGTAACCGAGTGTGATTCTAGCGAGAATGTCCGTCGTTCAGCGCGACACGAGCTCGACGAAACAAGGAAACAGACCTCGTGATGGGGGTCTCCGTGGAGAATTCGTCCCTGTGGGCGGTGGCCAGACGCTCGACACCGTCCTCACCAACATCTGTGAGACTCTTGTGGGCAAAGTCCAAGGTCGCACCGTTGTCTGGGGAGTTGGCGAGAGCTTCGGCGAGATGCTGGTCAGTTAATGAAGCGGAGGGGGGAGGAGATAGAGCGCCACTCCGTCTGCTGCCCGGGAACGGAGACGCGCGGCCAACGACACGGTCAGCGTCCAGAGAGGACATGGAGGACGGGAGAAAAAGGGCGGGTCGGTGTTGGACTTGCTGTCGATGCGTCGAACAGCCGAAAAGACAGATAGTTCCCACTGGCGACTTGGCAAATTGACCTCAACTCGGTTGCAACCGGTGCTTTAAAAGCTATACACACACGCGCTACTAATACCATCGACAAGGTGATATCCACCACCAGGCAAACCGCTGGATTTCATCTAAAACCACATTGAGACGGAGAAGCTCACGTCCTCGCTCCGCATGGCGTGCCACCACCCCGGGGGGAAGAACAAGAGGTCGCCAGGATTGAGTGTCGCGCAGGATGCCTGGTCAGGCACAGCGTCCCAAAACAGAGGCAACGTTGATCCGTCTGTTTCGCCTGGTGTCGCAGCAAACACATCCACCTGGGAAGTGTTACTTAGAAGGGGGCTGGTCGTGTTGGCCGCTGGGTTGTGGCTTTTGTCGGCTGTAGGGTAGGGATACATGGCTGCGGCGACACTCGGAGGAGCCAGCCAGACGGTCTTGCGACCAACTACCTGGACTGCCGTGGGAAATCAAGTTGCGCATTCATCATGTTTGGCAACACGTGGCTCACCATAGCAATTGAAGAACGGATCCTGTTATGAATCAAGCTCACGCTGGCTGTCAGGCTGGCCCCGACTTACCGTGTGGGCGGGCGATATCGTCCCCTTGGGGCCGAGCCATGCATTGACGATCACATCAGAGGGTGGCTTGTAAGAGGGCGCGTCAAGGGAGGCATAGACGATATCGGGCACGATGATGTCCTCTCGCAGCTGTGGAAACTGGGACAATAGACTGTGCTGGGCGAGATAGATGGTCTGATGGGTGCGGTGCGCGGGCGATGGATCTAGGGAGCAGAGGAAATCTTCCCAGCTGATGAGCTGCTGGGTCCAGTCGTCGGACCTGTAGTCATCTCCGACTTCCACAGGAACTACGCGAGCAGGGCCCGCGACGGAAAACAGGTATGCGAGGGACACCCATTGATGTATCGCCGGCCAGTGACGGGCATGTCCGGGTATGACAAACGGGGTCCGACTCCAGTCTCGTTGGGGAGCAAAGATGGACGGAAGCGTGGCGAGGGTGGAAACGGTATGTCTCGCAGACGGCGGACGAGCAACCGGGGATGCTGCAGCGCGGAGGACGGCGCTGCTAGGCGGGCGCCACTGGACGACAGATTGGAGGTGTTTGATTACGTCGTGCACGACATAATCGCGTCGCGCGTCGTCGGTGGCAGCGCCGGCGATAATGATCGCGTGATCCAGTGTTGCGACGCACTCCATGGCGGCATCCTCGTGCAGGCCGGGCTGTGACACGCGGGCGAGGACTTTGAGCACGGCGGCGTCGATGTACAGCATGCGCCAGGCGGGGGCGTCCGGGCCGGCGGCGGGCAGTCTCTGGTGCGCGGCGCGGATGAACTGGTCCATCTCTGCGGTCACATGACTGTGTTCCAGTAGACGACGTACGGCGGGATGGAATTCGGCGTCGGGCTGGGGCGAGTGCAGGACGAGCTGGGCGTACTCGCGCAGGGCCATGCCACGTGGAGTGGAAGGCGGGCGTGACACGGGTGTGACAAGATCGATTGCGAGGTCACGCGGGCGAGCAGATAAAAAGGACAACGGCGAAGGAACGACCGTGAGAAAGTTCCCCAGACGATCATTTGCCTCCCAAAGTAACTTTTCTGCATCCGGCCCGCCACCCGGCGCAGCCCCTGTCCCTTATTTAGACATGACCTCCCGGTGCGTCTGCCCCGTCTCCCGTCCGCCGATGCTCACCCCGCCCCAGCCTCGACCGCCTCCTCCTCCTCCTCGACACCGGCTCGTCCCTCTCCGTCAGAAACACCGCAGCCAAGCAGCTAGCTCAGCTCGCCGCGAGGAGTCTCATCACCGACGTCCCCGCCGAAGACGACTTCAAGTCATCCCGCCAGCACGCGTCCCTCGGCGACACGTCGGCCTGGTCGGAGCTCCTCGCCGTCGTCGCTCGCGTAAGCGTGTTTTATCTTCACTCTCCCGCTGCGCTCATCTCGTTCAGATATTGCCCTTTCTGCATTCAAAGAGTCACGAGACCAGATCAGCCGCTTCCAATGCCCTCTCACAAATATTCTCCCTCGTCCCCGTTTGGCGTCCTCGACCGGGCGATGTCGAGCCCCCGGACGATTTCATCATGTCCCCTCCTGAATTCCCCCCCTTCTCCGTGCAGGAGCTCATGCAAAAGGGCGTTCTCCTCCTCGCCTCCTCCGGGAAAGAGTTCACAAAGCCCACTGCTATTCCAGCCAACTCTGCCGAAGTCAAACGCGCACGCAAGGAAGCCATGGGCCGACTCGGCCTCGATTTCCTCGATAGCGTCGGTGGCGCGGACGAGATGGACATCGACAAGGAGCTTGCAGCAGAAGCGGACGTCGATACTACCAGTGAAGCCGATGCACAGATCAAGAGAGAGGATCCCGCGTCCTCTGTCTCCCCCATGGAAGTCGACTTCAATCTCAGAAAGGAACGCTCCCCGCCCGCTCGCTCCCACTCTAGCACCCCTGCCGTACCTTCTCCCGTCACTCCCGCCACGCCAGCGATAGAAACAGCTGACTTAACCAGTCTTTCAGCTCGCGAGCGCAATCGGCTAAAGCGCAAGAGGAAAGTGGGGAGTTCTGCGTTTGTGACTGCCCCGCCTCCGCCCCCTTCTAGTGCCGGCGCGCGCTATAATACCACTGCAGCCGGACCCTCTAATAAGTAAGTGGCTATTATTCGTTCTCTATCCCATTGACTATTTGGTAGAGCACGCCTTGTGGTCGCAGAAACACAAGAACCACCACATTCTCGCCTCGACACCCCAGGTCCCCCTCCTAAAACATCTTCGGACAAGGTCGTTGTCGATCCTTCAAAAGGCGGCGCCGTCTCTCCAAAATCTCCCCAGCAGTCCAACGCCCTCGAAGTTTCTCAAGGTTCATGGGTCTGGGGCGGGATCGTCAGTCTTCTTGAAGTCGATCTATTTTCACCCACATGGGAAACACGTCACGGAGCGGCTATGGCTTTGCGAGAGTTACTGAAAACACAGGGTTTATCCGGTGGGATGAAGGGTTGGTTTCCACCGACCCTGCCTCTGTTCCCTCGCTGACCGTCTTCTGTAGGTGGCGTTTCTTCGGCTGAGAACGAGCGTGCACACGAAGAATGGTGCAATCATTTAGCGGCAAAACTTCTTTGTGTTTTCGTTCTCGATCGCTTCGGGGACTTTGTTACCGACCAGGTGTGTAACACTGTACTGTCCTGCTCAACTCGTTTCACGTCTAGTGCAGGTCGTTGCACCTGTTCGTGAAACGGTTTCTCAGACGCTCGCCTCCCTTCTATTACACATGCCTCTTCGTTCCGTTGGCCATGTACACTCTGTCTTGTTGCAAATGATAAGACAGGAATTTGTCCTCCCCTCAAAGGCTAAAGCAGGGAAGAAGGATGACCGAAACCATGTCTGGGAGGTGCGCCATGCCGGTCTCCTGGGTATCAAGTATGAAGTCGCGGTCAGAAGTGATTTGTTTGACGCCACGACGAATGAGGAATCAGGTGTTGCGGGTAGAGATATCTTGATGGGAGTCGTGGACGCCGCTGTGCTAGGGTATAACGATCACTTTGTTCGAGATGTTTCGAGTCGCTCAATGTTTTGTCCAGGCTTGGTGATCGAGACGATGACGTCCGTGCGGTGGCAGCAACCTGTTTGCTGCCTGTCGCCAGTCACCTAGTTGAACGGCTGCCAGATGCCCTTGATCGAGTTTTGGCTGTACTATGGACTTGTTTACGGGATATGAAGGATGATTTGAGTTCTAGTGTTGGTGCTGTTATGGACCTGCTGGGTACATACCATTTACTTTATGATATTCATGTGCTCATTCGGTCGTCGGCAGGTAAACTGGTTACCTTTGGTCAAGTTATCGACATCCTTGCAGATTCAAGTCTATCGTAAGTGGTCAGAGTTCTTCCAGCAATCTTGTCTGACATGTGGACGTGTACCTAGTCTTCCGCTGTCAGACCTTGCGCCAACGTTATTCCCATTTTTCCGACACACGATTCCCAATGTCCGTTTGGCCGTTGTGAAGACTTTGGCATCTTTCATGGCGGTCTCGTCACTTCCTCGAGACTGGATAGGCGCTCCCTTCTTGTGTCTGCTTTTCCAGAATCTCATTGTTGAGGAACGCTCAGACATAAGGGCGGCATCACTCTCTAGTTGGCGCACGGCACTCGAGATTGTCTCGAGTACACCTGGTTTGATGAAGAAGACAATAAAGCAACAGACAGCACTCGATTGGTACGCAGTCTTGATGACACCTCTCGGGGTTTCCATCGACACCTCGACATTCCATCAACCAACTTTCGCAGAGGACGGGACTGATACAGCTCCCGAGAGACATAATGTCGACAAGAACATGCTCGCTCAGGACCTTTCACTCGTCTCTTCGGAACTTATACTGCAAGCTCGAATCGCTGCCGCAACCGCTCTTGCCCACCTAATTGTGTACTGGCCCCAAAAGGTATGCTGTTTCGTTCAGGCTTCGTCTGGTAATTAAACCAAATTGTCTAGTCAGTCGAGGAGCTCTTTCAGCCCATCCTCGTCCACTACATGGATTCAACAAGTATGTTGCAGAAGTTCCTGTCAGCCATAGTAGCCGAGGAGTGGGCACGCACATACGACATGTCGTCGCCACCTGGCCCCATCCTCGACAATTACCCTCTTGCTGGCGAACTGAGTGGAAGAGCACTTGCTTTTCTTCAAGGACCACCACCAACGGCGTATCACGAGATGGCATTCACCCTTCACCGTATACATGCCGAGTGCTATTCACTCCTACATTGTTTCTCCAGTGACTGCAAGATTCCCATCTCGCTTATCCCTCACCTTGGAAATGAAATTGATATCACTAGCACCCGGTCTGATTGCTTTACCATCGACACCGCACACGAGGCTGTCGGCGCCATGTACACAAAGCTCAAGGACAGCCTCGGTAGGACGAAGAAGCGCGAGTTGGGTGTCATCGCCGAGAAGAGACGTAAAGTCGTACAGAGCATTGAGCATTACGCTGAAGTGAAGGCTCAACATGATGCTCGTGTTTCGGCTGCATTTGCTGCAGCATTCGTGGCATTTAGAAGCACTCCGGACAAGGTGAGCCCTGTAGTGAAGGGCATCATGAATGGTATCAAGGTGAGTTAGCGCCCGCTATCCTTGAATGTTTGTTAAAAATGCAAAGAACGAGGACAACCTGGACCTTCAAAGACGCTCCGCGGCTGCTGTCGCCAACTTCATCGACTTCTGTGTTCAGCACAATATCAATCAGCCCCCGGACAAGATTGTGAAGAACCTATGCACGTTCCTCTGTCAGGACGTCGAACAGACACCGACTTTCGCATATTCGCGAACGATATACAAAGGCATTCTTACCTTGCAAACATGGTCGAAAATCACCCCTGGTAGGGCAGCAAAGGAGACACAGGGGAAGGGAGAACCTGCAAAGTCCGAAGATGAAGCTACGAAGACGAGACTCTCTAGAAGGGGAGCAGGCCTTGCTTTCGATCGGTTATCAGTGAAATTTGGACCGCGCCTATTTGACGCCATCCCCAAGATGTGGCAGTCTATGGCTGGTGGTTTATTGAGCGCGTGTAGTGTAGGTAAGATTAAATCACTATCCATCGTCGCATTGGCTTATCACTGGGCCCAGCAGAGTCTCCCCACGAAGCGGACGTCGCCATGGACAAGCATTACGGCCAAGACGTCATCGACTCTCTGAGTGTTCTCGAGGCCATTTCTCCCACTCTTGATCCCGCATTATGGCCGAAGCTCGTTGAGTTGTTTCCTGCCATCGCCATTGCTCTTCGGAGTAAGTTTGCGATTATCCGGCAAACGGCTGCACGATGTTTTGCCACGATATGTGGCGTCATGACTACAGAAGCCATGCGCTTCGTGATAGAACAACTTCTCCCCCTGATTGGAGACGCAGTCGTGCTCTCAAATAGGCAAGGGGCCGCTGAAGCTATTTATCGTGCGTTCACTTAACTCCTCGCATTTCGCGGCGCGTACGCTAACCGCGATCAGACATCGTGCAAAAACTTGACATTAAAACGCTTCCCTATGTCATATTTTTGATCGTCCCTGTACTTGGAAGGATGAGCGATTCGGACGATGATATCCGATCGACGGCAACAAATACCTTTGCATCGCTAGTAAAGATGGTTCCGCTAGAGGTAAAGATCCGCCTATCGTCGGTGTATTCGTTCTCAAATAACCTATATAGGCTGGTTTGCCCGACCCACCTGGTTTCCCTGATGAATTGCTCAAACGCCGACAAGAGGAGAGACAATTTTTAACACAATTGCTTGACGGGAGCAAAGTGGAACCTTATGCAATACCTGTCAAGATCAATGCAGAGTTACGCAAGTACCAACAAGAGGGTGTTAACTGGCTTGCCTTCCTCGCCAAGTATCAACTGCATGGTATTCTTTGCGATGGTGAGCCAGTTTCCCCAGCTGAGCACTATGATTCATGAATATATAGATATGGGTCTTGGTAAAACGCTTCAGTCGATATGTATATTGGCCAGCAAGCACGCCGAACGCGCCAAGAAACACGAAGAGACACAGTCTGCTGATTCAGTCCATCTACCGTCACTAATTGTCTGCCCTCCGACGCTCACTGGACACTGGTACTACGAAGTCCTGAAGTACGCGGAAAACATTCGGCCTATCCTTTATACCGGGAGCTCGAAAGAGCGAACGAAGCTTCTCTCCAAGCTACCCGCAATGGACGTCGTAATTACCTCGTACGAAGTCGTCCGCAATGACATTGCGAGTCTGGAAGATATCAACTGGCTTTACTGCATTCTCGACGAAGGGCATGTCATCAAGAACGCAAAAACGAAGCTGACAAAGGCAGTCAAGGCTATCCAAGCGCAACATCGACTACTCCTGTCGGGAACTCCGATTCAAAACAATGTCCTGGAACTCTGGAGTTTGTTCGATTTTTTGATGCCTGGATTCCTCGGCACGGAGACGTCGTTTAACGAACGGTTTAGCAAACCAATTCTTTCTGGTCGAGACGGGAAGGCAAAGACTGGTGAAGCTGGTAAGTTGGTTGCTATTGGCCTCTTGGGTGAAACTAAGAGTCTATTTTCCTTCCAGCCGCTCTAGCGCTGGAAGCCCTGCATAAACAAGTTCTGCCCTTCCTGCTGCGCCGATTGAAGGAAGACGTGCTGAATGACCTCCCACCAAAGATTATTCAAGATTATTACTGCGAACTTTCAGAGGTGCAAAAGCTTCTGTATGACGACTTTGCAAAATCGGAAGCAAAGACGGAGGCTGAAGGCGCTATACAGTCGGCGTCATCTGGGCAATCTGGAAAGGACGGCGGACAGCAACACGTTTTCCAGTCATTGCAGTATCTCCGCAAACTTTGCAACCATCCTTCACTTGTTCTAAAGACCAACAAGGACGCGGTCGCGACGGCTCTCGCCAAAGTTGGATGTACTGCTGACAACCTGAACGATATCCAGCATGCACCAAAGCTACAAGCACTTCGGTAGGGACTTCAAGCATTGTTGTTAGCTAGCTCACAATCATTCCTAGCCAACTTTTGAACGACTGCGGGATCGGGGGTACCTCGGCGGTTGCCAGTGAAAGCAAATCCGAGCCAAGCGATGGTGTTTCGGATTCACCGAGCGGAGCATTCTCTCAGCATCGTGCTCTCATTTTCTGTCAGATGAAACAAATGCTGGACATCATCGAAAACGACCTTTTCAAGCAGTACATGCCTTCTG
This sequence comes from Afroboletus lepidellus, assembly GCA_038094355.1. NCBI lineage: Eukaryota > Fungi > Basidiomycota > Agaricomycetes > Boletales > Boletaceae > Afroboletus > Afroboletus lepidellus. Next base: position 2,605 of record JBBPUA010000421.1, on the reverse strand, counting down.
TCACGTACATGCGCCTCGATGGTGGGACGGACACGAACAAGCGTCATGCTGTTGTCCAGACGTTCAACTCCGATCCGAGTATCGACTGTCTCTTGTTGACTACCCACGTCGGAGGGCTAGGGCTCACCCTGACTGGAGCGGATACCGTCATTTTCGTGGAACATGACTGGAATCCGATGAAGGATTTGCAAGCCATGGACCGAGCCCATCGTATTGGTCAAAAGAAGGTGGTTAATGTCTATCGACTGATCACGAAAGGAACCCTGGAGGAGAAAATCATGGGGTATGTGCATCGTTGTTGAGGCTAACACCGTTTGTTCATCCATCACGTAGATTGCAACGATTCAAGCTTAATATTGCCCATTCGGTTGTCACCCAACAGAACGCAGGTCTCTCCTCCATGGACACTGACCTCGTCCTGGATCTATTTAGAAGAACATCAGAGGAGGAGGACACGGCTGTCGCAAGGAAGAAGAAGACAAAGGAAATGAGAGATGCGGCGGGACCGGTCAATCAGAAGAATCTCCTGCAAGGTCTTGAAGATCTCCCGGCGGAGGACGAGTACGAAAGCCTGGATCTCTCCAGCTTCATGGGCTCCTTGGAGATGCAATAAATTTCTTAGGTTGACCCTACCAGTGGCACTCATTCATACGGACGCTTTTTGGGTTTTTTTTTTCAGCAATTTTCGGTACGACCTACATATGTTGCATCTATAGTGAATTGTAACGAGTAGATTCCGATAATGTATACGTAGACCCCTCTCATCTTTAGAGAGTTTTCTTGCAAAGAAACTGATTTTGGCCTAATGCGAATCAAACGTGATTGTGATCAAAAACCTCCCTCATGGCTGCGACCTCTGGCATCGGAGTGTCCGAAGAGCTTGCACAAGCCTTTTCTACCGCTGTCGAGACGAAGGACGTCCGGTTCATCAAGGTCAACATTCAAAACGGTGCGAGGTCGTTGTCCCCATCGATCCCGTGCGAGCCTCACCCGGTCGCACTCGCCAGAGTCCCTCATTCTAGTCGAATCGGTTCGCGTTTCCGGCACCCTCGACGATGATCTCGTCCTCCTCCAAGATCATCTAGAAGAAAAGAACCCCTGCTACGTGCTCGTAAGACTGGACAATCCACCGTCCGAATGGCTGATCATCAGTTATGTGCCCGATGCTGCCCAAGTCAGACAAAAGGTGACCGCCCGTCTCATCGCATGGCACGTCTCGCTGCTCAGTCGTGATATTGCTTTGGCTTAGATGCTCTACGCCTCCACGCGAAACGCGCTGATGAAATCCCTCGGATCGACGGTGTTCACGGACAGTCTGTTTGCCACGGACAAGTCGGACGTCACGCCGGCCGGGTATGCGGCCCACAGACGCCATCAGGCGGCTCCCCAACCTTTGAGTGCGAGAGAGCAGGAGATCGCGGACATCAAGGCGGCCGAAAGGGAGGCGGGGGCGAGCTATGAGGGTAGCAGGGCCAGGCAGAACCACCTGGGAAACCAGGAGGTCGGGTATGCGTGGGGCGAGGACGCGAGCGGGGCGGTGGGGGAGCTGCGCGGCGGGGATGGGAATCGGCTCGTGGTCCTGGTGAGCGTCCTGGTGAGCGTGGTTCACTTTGGGCTCACGTCATCTCAGCAAATCAACGCGTCGGAGGAGATCGCGTTGAGTGCGAGTGTGCCCATCGACGACGTCGGTTCGCTGTCTGTGCATATACCTCTCTCGGAGCCTTGTAAGTGTCGAGGTTCTTTTGCGGGATGGAGGATGAAGGTTCTGCAGCCTACTGTCTGTTCGCATGGCAGGACATTCCTGGCGTAGCGTTCATCTATTCCTGTCCAAGTGCATCACCCATCAAGTCCCGCATGGTCTACTCGACGGGTGCCCTCGTCGTCTTCAGACAAGCGAAACATCTTTTGGGCGAAGACCGTCTCGCGTCCAGAAGGATTGAAACGACGGACCCTCGAGAGCTGACAGAGGCATTCCTCAAGGAAGAACTCATGTCGGGGAATGAAGTAAGCGATGGGAACAACAATTCGACACGCCAAGCAACACCGAATACCTCGTTTGCGAGGCCAAAAGGGCCAGGAAGGAGACGTTGAGCTTGTAACTTAGTTTGGGACGTGTATGATTGTATTGGTCGAACCTTCTCAGCGGGGAAAAGGCTCACCCGGCAACCTCGGATGAGCTCCGATGGCCTGGCACCTACTAATAGTTGCCTCGGCCCCCGTCCTTGCGCTTCGAGTTTCTCTCTGGTCGTTGTCTGTGGACTCGAGTCTCTCACCATGTTGGGCACGCGAGTTCATAGAGCGGCGTTTGCCCCCGTCGTCCTCAGAACGCGACTCGTGCTGAGCCTCAGAGCCTACAGCACACCTGTGCGAACGCCCAAATCCAAAGTGTGGGCTTCGGCCGACGAGGCGGTCAAGAGCGTCAAGTCGGGCGACGTGCTGCTTTGTGGAGGTGACTGTTCCGTTGTATCAGCGTGGTCCGCAGTCGCTGACGACGTTCGTCGACAGGCTTCGGGCTTGCTGGCGTCCCAGGTGAGGTTCGAGGAATGCTCGTCGTTGGCTTCCACGTTCAACATCTCTCCAGATACCCTGCTCGGCGCCTTGGTGA